>BPLR01003302.1:0-20095 GCA_021605095.1 Caerostris extrusa
GTGTTTACAAATGGCTTGATTTAACGATAAAGTTTCAACAGTGCAGGAGAAAGCGTTTACCTTAAAGCAATTGACATACTTGAATTAAACCAGTTTGTTACAGAAAATTATTAGTATATAAATTGAATACAATTCAAGAAAAAGGTCATTAGCAATAATAAAATCAAAAGAGGTAAATGAAACGTTGATGCCAAATCTTCCCTATACAGAAAGTCATTCGAACTACTGAGATAAATTTATATTTCCAGAAAATTTAGGCAAACAAAGTCTAATTTAGCACACAATCAATAATCTTTCTATAAATTGAAATATATAATACATATTCAGGATTGAATAAAGAGCCACCCATATAGAGTAAAATTCAAGAGATTAAACTTAGATTAGGTAGCACAAATGACATTACTTAAATTTCTAAAAGTGAGCCTTCCAGAGATAGAAATCTTTTTATATATTTGTATGGCAAATATTCTGTTTAGAGTTTATCTTATAGACTGTTGAATGATAATGATTGTCAAATAATATTAATAATTATTAATAATTCTTCTTCTTCTATTATTATTAATATAATTATTCAACCTAGGATATTATATAATTAATAAATTATTAATTAAAATTTATATATATAAATTAATTTATATTAATATTAATTTTATATTATATTTTAAATTAATATAATTTTTTAATAATTATTTTATTATATTTTAAATATATTTTTTAAATTGAAAAGTTATTCTTACTAAAATTCTTTTTAATTCAAAACAATAAAAATAGTTTTGAAGCAAAATTTATTTAATAAATAATGCTACAAAACTATTTTTATTATTTTTAAACATAGAGAATTTTATTAAAAGTATCTTTTGAATTTAAAAAAAAAAAATAGATAAAAATAACAAAATAAATATTTAAAGTACCATTTTAAGTATAAGATGTAATTAATAGTAATGAGTATAAAATATGGATTGAATAATTATTATTAATAATAATCATAAATTGTTATTAATAATCCAAGAATAATTAATAACAATTATTATTAATTATAAAATATTTATTTAATTAAATATTTCTTAACGAATTTTATAGATTAATAATGCTTTAGATTAATTTAATTTCAGTTAAGACTAAAGTAAGCCAATATTTTTTACATTGTTTATTTTTTAAAAATTGCATTTTATCACAGTGATATTAACATTGAAATTTTTCAAGCAATTAATTTTAATTTCCTTTTTATTTTATACAGCCCTCATTTCATGGTTATAACTGATGAATTACAAAAACATTGTTCTGGTAACAAATTCAAAATTAATTCATTAAAAAAAAACAAATTGCCATTGAGAGTGTGGTGAGAAAACAAAAATTTAAAAATTTTGAAAAGAATCAATCCATTATACTTTATAACATTCAAAAGGAAGCATCCCAAACAGCATTTTTTTTGTCCTTATGAAGAGCTTCTGATGAGTGATGGGTAAGAAAAAATTTTAGCATTGAGCATCGTATTCTTGTGGGTATAGCATCTGGTGAAGGCCGATCACCATTGTTCAAGGCCATGTTTCATTTTTACAGCATTAAAAAGCCTGTGGGGCCAAATTTTTTATTTTCTGCTGTGAATTTTTAATCATCAAATAGAAGAATCAAAGGAGGAGTCGGTGAAGAGAATTCTTTGTGAGAAAAATAAATAAACAGATAAGAAGTGTAAAAGAAAAACAACACTTGGTTTTCTTTTAATTGAAAAGGTCACCACGTGTCAGGCTTTGCAAAAAACCTGATTGTTTTAAAAGTGTCCTTAAAAACGCTTTTCACTTTCGTGGGCAACATTGAGAAAACAGTTTGGGTTTCAAGTCTTTAAAATGATGAATGACGATTTAATGATAGCGGGGGGTTTTGAAGAGTTGATAATACTTCAATTGTTTTGTTTTAAAAATAATAATATTTTCGACTTCACTGTTTATAGAGTTATTCGTCTTCTAGATAAATTAAAACTTTTGACAAATTATATTTTACTAAAATATATATATACATTATCAAAACTACAAATTGTAGAATAAAAAACATTTTTAATATTCCAGTGGTATTTAAACCGGTGGTTCTTAAACTTTTTGAAGTTGGAGCATTTAAAGTCCTACAAAAAAACTGTAGATCCATATATATATATATATATATATGCTGTAATAGTTAAGTCAAATATTACAGAAAAATTATGCTATTAAAAAACAGAATGAAATGCGTCCCAAATTTATTGATTCTTGTGTTTATAGGATCATGAGTCTGATGTGCCTTAGAGGTTTGAGCATAAAAACTCTCATTTCCACATTTTATACATCTATTATCTCAAGTGTAAACATTTAACTCGTGAGAAAATCTAATTCACATAAATGTGATGTTAAAATTGTAGTAAAGTTCTAAATTTCTTTGATATATTGGCTGGTATTTTTCACTAGTAGGAATTGAAAGATTTCAAGAGACAATTTCTTTACGTTTATAATCCTCAGTCTATGATCAGTGGATCTAACTACTAGTTATTTTAGTTCGATTAATGTCAAATGATCAACTCCATAGAAAACTAATTTACAGATGGCGGAGTCTCATTGGCTTCAATGAAAATTTTTTTAACATTGAAAATCCCATAAGCTAACTCATCTAGTAGCCAATCACGGAAGTTACCACTGTTAGTTTCCCGAAACATTCTTTGGCCCATAATCACTGTTTATCACTTTTTATGTGAATCAAAGAAGAAGAAAAAAAAACAATCAAAAGTTTAATTGTTTGTAATGAAAGTTTGAACGGAAAAGTTACAAGAAAAGGAGTAACAATATTTATTTTTATATATTTTTCTGAAATACAATAGGGGCCTGTCTGGAAATCTTCTAGGGCCGTACACTTTGAGAATCATTGCAATACACAAATATATTTGTATACAGTGATAATTTTTTTAATTTACTGAACATTTTATAATTATTGATTGTTTAAATTGTTTAATTTAAATAATTACAGCCTTTATTATGAAGAATGCCTTTGTACTGTAAAGTTATGAGCATGATTGATTCAAAAGACTAAAAATATCGCCTAAGAAGATCTTTGGCAATTAATTTAGAGATCCTGGCGATTAACCTGGCGATGATTCTTAAAAATAACTAAATGTTAGCACGAGGCAGGTATTAAAATACAAGAGTACTTCCAAATATTCTACTGAATAAATGATTATTTACATCTCTACATTAAAGCTATTCCTATCACTGATCAATTTTTGTTATCATTATTTTGTTTATCAAGTTATTTGTGTTATCAAAAATGATCATATTTTCATTATTTTTTGTCCATCATTTAACAATTTACATAAGGTATGGAATAGTATGAATCTTGGAAAAAGAAATTACATGTGCCCCTAACTTTTGGAATTATACTTATAAAATACCAGGCCTGTTGCAGAACTATGCAATAAAATAATTTTTCTCAGAAATTCAAATTCACATGGTCAGTGAAAATGAGATTGATTTTAAAATCTTACAAAAATCAGATTAACCAATAAAGATGTCATTTTATAACAGAAAATTTGGGTTTCGAAATTGATATTGGTGTTTATTGCTCTGTGAGAAGTAAACATATCAGCCGAAAGCTGGCGATTTTGTGTTCAAAATCAGTGATCTGTATCCATATAAATTGTTACGTGAGAGAACGCTAATAAAGAGACATTGTTTGTATAAATAGAAAATAAAAAATGTATACAATGTAATATATATATTTTTATAGCTCAATGGTTAACTGAATAGAATTTTTGTTCTTTTGTAGATCAATCATTTTGGACGATAAAAACATGTAAAATCAGTGATAATATCGTGTGATTCATATCAGACAGATAATAATTTCACTTAATTCTAAATAATTTTCTGAAAGCTGGAGTATAACAAGTAATATAAAAAAAATTTTAAGTCAATTCCTACATTTTTCACTATATTGCAGAAAGTCCTTTATAAATAATTTTCATTCATTTTAAGCTTATCTGGCGCCGTCTATTGGTAGATATATGTAACTTAAATCTAAAAAAAAAAAACTAAAATTAATTAATTAAATTTAATTACTGAATTAATATTTGAAAAACTGTATTAACATCATGTGTCATCCACTACAAGTTAAAAAAAATGGATTTGAACTCGAGTGGATGAATAAAAAGTATTTTATTAATGATTGAAAATTTGAACAAGATATGTATAGGGAGAATATGAGCTAATAGAAGGAATTGAAAAAGATACAATGATTTGGCTGCTGATAGGCTTACTTTTATTTTGGTAATTTAAAAACAATTGTTTGAATTCAAAATAATTATTTTCATTACTTATATATTCATAGAAATTTTATTTCTAATAAAAATAATCTCATAAAAAAATTCCATTTCGATAATATAAATTTAAAAACAAAAAATAGATAACATAATAAATAAGATGCATTCTGACATATTTAACTTACAGCTTTAAAATTATTTAAAAATGAATTAACAATTTCAGATATTACGTGGTTAGTTATTTCAATTATATTTATTGTTTAATTATATGAAAAAAATTAACAAAATTACGCTAGTTGAATAAATATTAAATTTAAGGCAATAAACTAAAATTTAAATGTTTTTGCTGTGTTATATTTATATATTTTTTAAAGTTTGATAGAATTTCCATAAAAATAAAATGCTAAATTTAGATTTGAATTGCTGATTTTACTCACAAAATATTTATAATTGTGTAATCGACATGTAATTGTGAACGAAATATTTTTTATCAAGCAGTGGATAAATATTTTATACAATTTTAATATTTTAATCTAATTTAAACATACTAAATTAAAAAGCGAAATATTTTTATATTAATTATTTATTAAGTTATAGTCTAACTCATTAATAAATCACAAAGGTCACTATGTAGAAACTTTAATAATTGTTTAAACCGAAACATTTTATTAAAGTGCGTTATTATTAAATTCTACTATTAGTTCACACTCTCCCTATATATCTTGTTCAAATTTTCAAACGTTATTAAAATACTTTTTATTCATCCACTCAAGTTCAAATACATTTTGAACTTGTAGTGTATGATACTTGATGTTAATAAAGATTTTTCAAATATTAATTCATTAATTAAATTAAATTAATAATTTAATTTTTTTTAGATTTAAGTTTGCATGCATCTACCAATAGATGGTGCCAAACGTAAGAGGAAAATTTCAACTTAAAAGTAGGAATTGACTTAAAAATTTTTATATTACTTGTTTAGTCTCTTAAAGCGTTTTCTTATTTTTCATTCATATAGACAAGATTTCTTTCTAAAAATTTTTAGAAAAACCAACCACTTTAAAAATTAATTATTTATATAATTTAGAGAGCACTGTAAAAAGCTCAAGAATTATATAAGAATATTCTGATCAGTGTAAATGTATGGATTATCATTACGTTTTTTTAAGGTATTCTTTTACACAACTGAAAACTAGTGACATGTTAAAAAATTGATAAATATAATTTAATTATCCTTAAAATTGCGATAAAATTTAAATTACGGAAAAAAACGTTTTGATAAAAATTTTAAAAATCAGAGTTAGCATTTAATCATAAAACATGTAAAAAATATATTAAATTTGAGAATTGCAAAAACTAGAAACTGAAATGATAAATAATCATGACTTTAAAATTAGTTATTTAATGATTTCGAAGTATAAAATTTGTTGTTTATAATTCTGTGTGATTTTTTTTTACTTCCTGTATGTTCTCATGTATACCATCATTTTTTTTTCATTGAAGATTTATCTATATGATGAAAAGTATGCATGAATACCTCTTTTAAAAATACCCTTTTGTAAGTTATATAATAGTAAAGAGCGCTTTGTTTTTGCGGAACAGTAATGCGTAGAATTTCTACAATCGTCATTAAATTAATTATTTCAAAGTTGAAAAAATTCTTTTTTTAATGTTATTTCGTGAATCCCGTTCTGATTCTTTCAAAGAAAACTTTAACGATTAATCTTTTTCTTCTTTCAAATAACGCAATATCTTTCAATCAGATGATGCAATACTTCCAGCAATTCCTTTAAAGGCAGTTATAGTCATCTTTGTGAAGTTCCTTTTCCTCAAAATCAAACGTATTCTTAGAAATCAAATGTATTGTTTGTTGTTTTTCTCTTTTGTTAGCTTTCTATGTTAAATTTCTCTTTTATCTAAAATTGAATAAAATATTATATAAATATTAAAATAATTTGTAAAATGCTGATATTTGAAATAAACAGTGAATTGCATTTTACCTAGAGAAAAGAATTCATTCGTATTTGAAAAGAACATTGTATTTTAATTATAGTTAAATTAAATTTTTTTTAAAATTTAAAATATTTATTCCATCTTCAGCTAAAACATTTATATTAATTCACTGTGCAGTCTGCAGGTTGGACAACCAGATTGTAACTGGTTATAGTTTGATTGAGATACGTGAGGCACAGGTTGGAGAACTCACTGATTTATTTACAGATGTACAAATACCACACACATATATTTAGAGACATAGAGTATTTAACACATTTAGTGACATATAATTATAGACTCGTAGAAGGATTCCCCCTTCTAAGCCGAAAACCCGATACTCAGGTAGGCGAAGGGTCCGCAAAGTTACTTCCTCTCTGGGTGAGAGTCTGTAGGCCAACTTACACACAGGGTTTCGTTAAATATATTTCCTCTTAGGATGAGAGAACGTTTCTCAGCAGGAGCTTGCTTTTCTGTACTTCTCGCACTGTACTGACCATTTCTTCTGAACGCCACAGGAGGGGCTTTTGCAGTGAGTAGGAGGAAGCACGGTTACAACTGGAATTTATCTTTAATTACTTAAATCAAATTTGTTAAGTATAACTGTAATAAATAGTGCATTTCGAAATAAACATAAGACACAAAACTTTAAAAAAATCTAAAATATTTTGTAAATATCTTGCACACTATTTTTATAAGTAATTGCATCTTGCTTTGTTGTTAATAACATGCAAATATTTTCAAAATAATTTTTGTTTAGTTAACATGTTATATTCGGTCGATTATCATTCATTCTTATACAATTCTTAAATTTAATTTGTACTTTATTTTTTATTTTTGTTTTTCCTTTTGAAATGGAATTTTATTCTTGATATTTTAATTTGATGCTACATCTACATAATTTTAATTTTTTTATATGATATTCTTTAACAAATTGGTTGAAACAAAAAAGAAATTCCTATGAAGTTGCCTTTTGTTTTGCGAAAATAACAGAAAAATAAAGTGATAAATCTTACCAGAACTAGACAGATGAATTTTCCTTACAAGAAATACTGAGAAAATGAACAATAGAAGTAGTTGATTTTTATTTTATTTTTAACATAAATTCTCCATTTTTGCATAATTAATTCTTGTTCAATTCTTTCCACGTAACATGCAATGTCATTGGAAGTACAATTATTTCTTTAGAATAAAATAAGTTTATACAATATTTTCTTTTATTAAGCAAACTAATTTCATGTTAAAAATAAAAGTAAGGTAGAATTTAAATAAAAGGAAATTCTGGTTTGAAATAGAAACTTCATGAATTTATAATCTCTTTTAAAAGTATGTTTTCTCTAATTTTTTAGTTTATCACGAAAGAAAAGTTATATTCAGGTTATTTTTATTCTATAATTTAAAAACTCTTGAATCATTAATTTCAGGTTTAATTTTCTTTTGAACATTTATCATTTTAAAATTTCTAATGCTGTTATAACTTTATGTACTACCGTGCCCAAAAAGTAAGATAAATTATTTTTTTCAAAAACTCTTTATTTATTCTTCCGAATTTATTTCATCGCCTTCCAAGTAATCCCCCTCCGAGCACAACGCACTTATGCCAACTTTTTTCCAATCCTCAATGCATGCTAAAAAATCATAGGCAGGGATGGCCCTCAAAGCGCATGGCGATTCACGTTGAATCTCTTCAATCGACCCAAAACGGTGTTCCCGGAGTGGTCTTTTGAGTTTAGAAAATACCCAGAAGTCGCACAGTGGGAATACGGTGGTTGGGGAAAGATATGGGTTTCATTTTTTGGCGAAAAAGTCACAAAGAATCAATGCAGTGTGAGCTGGCACATTCAGTGTTTTCGGTATCAACGGAGATTTGACGGTTTAAGGCCCAAAATGGAATTGACAGATCCTTTTAAAATTCCAACATCATCAGCAAGGTCTCTAATTGTAAATCAACGGTTTGCAAGCACCAAATCTTTAATTTTTGACGTGAACTTCGTCGGTTGAGGTTGAGGTCGACCAGAAGGCTCTTCGTCTTCAACGCGTTCTCAGCATTCTTTGAACTATTTATACCACTTGTAAACATTTCTTTCCAATATAGGAATGCTCACCGAATGCTTTCTGCAACATTCTATACGTTTCCGCAAACAAAATTGAATGCAAGTTCTTTTTTGCTCAATTCATTCAGACATTTCAAAAATCACCGGAATCAGTTTTAGCGTCTCACAAAACCAAGCGTAACTCAAACACTAATAAATATTTCGACGTCAAATTTCACACAGTTGTCAAGGACAGTGCCAGCAACCTAAAAGAAAAAAAAAAATTGAAATTCCATAAGCCCCCGGGAATTTTAAATTTAAAATTTGGTTTACTTTTTGGGCACAGTAGTATATACACTGTTTATAAATATTTATAAACAGCATCAAAAATATACGTCACAAATATGCAATCTGCAATTTTAAATATTTTCTATATCTTTATCCATAAATTATTAAAAATTAATTTAATTTCATAAATAATTTAATATTTGAGTAAAAGATGAGTTACAACAGAATTCTATTTCATCCTAGTAGTTTCAGAAATAATATTAGTATTTTAAAAATAACTTAGTATATTAATTCTGTATCGTGGAGGTTCAAAATAATTTTTTTATTAATTTCAAATAAACAAAACAATATTGGTTTTTTTGTGTGTGTATTTTTAATCCTTCGTGCCCTGCAGTGCGGAACAGCCATCCCTTGAGTAGTCTACTCATGGTTAGAGTGAAAGGGGCAGTTTCTGTTGTGATGAAGAACTCGTAGGTAGAAGTTTGACTTGGCTCAATGCTGCTGAAGAAAGAGAACAATGCCTTCAAGGGGACATTTGGGGAGACTATACCGCATTTGCATTCGTACGGGAGAAAACCGAAAAACTCCATCAGGTAGTCCTCACATTGTCAGTATGCCTTACTCGCCAGCTAATTCCGAAATAAAAATTTGTACGTAATTTAAAACTACAGAATGTTGGTATAGTGAGCTTGTTAAATCGTGACCCTTAGAACTTCATGGAGGAGTCAGTGTAGCCGTTAGGTTAAAAGTTTGAGATTCCAACAGGGTCTAGGTCAAAGCCTTTTCTAAAGCTGGACACTACATTCATGACTGTAACAACTCCGCTGTTCATCTGCTATTTGACCTGTAAAGGACTTTATTCACCCTCCATATAGATCCAACAGAGGAGTAAATAAGTTGTATAAATAAATTACTGGTATCTGTAAGTTAAGATTAGTTTCTCCTATTAAATTGTTGCATTAATTAGTTGAGAAATCATATTAAAATAAATACGTATACAGTTTTAAAATAGATACAAACATAGAATACACTTAGATACTTTCCAAATTAATTATTTTCATTTTGAAATTATATAACTTCATAGAAATATTTCTTTTATCAATATCTTTCTAGAAAATATCTGAACTGTTTGCCTGCAAGTAAAAGCATAAGATATATAAGCTCTTTTACAAAATACATTGATTATCCTTTAATTTTTAAATGTCAAAACAAGAAAAAAAAAGACAATCAATTACGAATCTCTTAAGCTAAAAAGGTAATGACATTTTGATTTTCCATCAATGAACAATAACGACGTCTCTGTAGCCGAATTACTTTTTAATCGAATTTTAGCCAGCCTGGTTTCATGCAATGAGAAACATTTGTGTCACACCAAGGAATTTCTAAAAACCTACTCTTTCAATTCTTTCTATTAGCTCACACTCTCCCTATATATATCTTGTTCAAATTTTTAATCGTCCATAAAATACTTTTTATTCATCCATTCAAGTTCAAATACATTTTTTTGAACTTGTAGTGGATGATACTTGATGTTAATACTGTTTTTCAAATATTAATTTAATCAATTAAATTTAGTTTTTTTAGATTTAAGTTGCATGTGTCTACCAATAGATGGCGCTAGATGTAAGAGGAAAATTTCAACTTTATTTATATAGGGTTTTCTGCAATATAGTGAAAAAAAGTAGGAATGGACTTTAATTTTTTAAAATATATTACTTGTTTATAGCTTATAGCTTCAGTCAAAACAAAAATAATTACCTATAATTTTTGAAAGCATTTTCTGAATGTAAAATAAGTGCAATTTTCAGCATACATTCTTCACCGTCAGGTTATTTATATGCACTTTCATGCTCAAAAACAATAAGCAGCTGCTCATGTCCTTCTGTGAGCTCATCATTTTGCGCAATCAAAATGGTTGCTTCTTCAAAATCGCTGAACAAGGAATTTTGTAATTGTAGTTTCCTGCTTTCCTATTACAGAACGCACCAGCAGAAGAAACAACAAAATAGCAGCTGTGAATGTGATCTGAAAAGCATCGTTCAAGGGCTGCATTCAAGGTGGCATTGTGTGAACTGACCTGCAAACATAATCATTATTTCGTTGAAGCTTAAATTGCTCACGCAAGGCTTAAAATTCAGTTTCTTTCTCATCATTAACTTCTTTTCTAATCTTGCGTAATGGAAATAATACACAAACGCGTAAAGAAACCATTGAAATTTTGAGTTAATGAATAGCTCTGTTCCTTTTAAGTGTGTTATATTTTTCTTCAATGGCTTTTAAAAAACAATTACTTTAATCTATAACTTTAAAGTAATCTTGTTTTGTTTGCCAAAAATGCTGTTATCATTTTGTTAAATGGAATGAAATATTTGCATAATAATTTGAGAGTAACTCTATAATGAAAGCGATTGTTATTAATTGAAATTTCTAAATACTTTTAAGCTTTACTATTTTTCCTTTTAATAATATATGAGTTAAGTTGGAATGCGAATACCTTATCTTCAATGCTTTTGATAAAATATGGCTTGTCACTTCTTTACATTTTGTTAAATACTAGCCAGAAAAAATTGAAGCATAACATTTCTTTTTTTTTTTTTTTATAAATTACGTATTTTAATTTATTTTTGTTTTTTAATTAATGATTTAATTCTTCTTTCTTTAATTATATATTTCATTTTGGTACTTACGTATTATCGGTACCTTGGCGACAGTTGCGCCAATAAAGAGCACACGCGCCAACCACAGCTACAGATTTGGTGCCAATCTACACTTAAAATTTTTTTTCCAAATAATAAAATATGTATGAAACACTTCATTTAAAATCAAAACGCTTTCAAAAGTATTTTTATTCCAAATAATAAAGATTGGCGACACTTAAAAACCGCCAAGTCTGTCGCCAAGGTACCGTTAATACGTAAGTACCTTCATTTTCTTCTCTTAATCATCGATTTTGTTTTTACCAGATTTATTTTACTTATTTACGTTGTTTTTTATTTACATCGGCTTTATTAACAGATCGATTTAAAGTCCGACCACAGAACATGTGATATGGTAAACATTCTGTTTGCTATTCAATGCCGTAGGTTTCGGGTTCGAGTCCCGGCGGTGCCATGGATGTAAGTAGGGATTCGGAATCCACGTTAAACTATAGGTCCCTGTTAGTTTAGCCCTCGTATGCATAAGATGATCGTAGTGCGACAAACCAAACCATTCCATGCGATCTGGTAAACGGAAGAATCAATTACTTCTTATGGGTGCTAGTCAGACATACGCTGAGTAAAGCTGGGTACTTACGTATTAACGGTACCTTGACGACAGTTGCGCCAATAAGAGCACAAGCGCCAACCGCAGCAGATTTGGCGGTTTTAAGTGGCGCCAATCTATTCTATTGGTTTAGTAACCTTAGTAGCTGTTAGATTGGCGACACTAGTCTGTCGCCAAGGTACCGTTAATACGCAGGTACCTAAAGCTGCTTTGACAGAAAAAAAGTGTAATAATTAGTAGTGTATAATTTTTTGTTATCCAATTTTTCTATTAAAATCGTGTAACCTAAACTTTTAATTATTAAAATATAAAATTCTTTTTAATGTAATTAAAATTCTCCCAAAATGACACTTTCCTCCTATATGACGCCGATTTTTTAATCCGCCCGATTTGCCTGCTTGCAAATTTTCATCACGATCAGTGGTCGGGTTGTAGATTAATATTCAAACTTAGTACTACACTTCATGGACAACTCAAAAGTCACAATGAGAGTGAATGACAAGTGAATTTTTGGAACTGGCAACATATGGCTTAGAAACAGTGGAATGGCTTAGAAAACTAGAATTTGATAATTATATATAGATTAATTAAATATAATTTTCCATGCATAATCTTACCTGATAAGTCGTCATTTTTTCAAAAGTATTTGTTATACAAACATAAATTTCATTACAGGTATAAATTAAACAAATAACATGCAATTCTTAATAATTTACCTTTCATATAACAGTGTCATTGCTAAAGAATTTAATAAATTATATGTATCAAAAAGACACAAAGCCAGAATTCAATATTTCATATTTCAAATTAACCATCCCCCTAAAAAAATCACGAAATGATTGATTAAATAGAAAACAATTTTTAATCTACGAAATCTAGTAAACACGTTGGGCAACCAGATTGTAACTGGGTGTGGTTGGGTTGACATACTTGAAGCACAGGTTTGAGAACTCACAGCTTTATTTACATACCACCAACATCACATACTACATACCAATTAGAGACATACAATATTTAAAGACAGATAATTACAGATTTGTGGAAAGACCAATTCTAAGCCGAATATCCGAAACTTGGATAAGTGCAGGGTGCACGAAATATATTCCTTCTCTACGTGATAATCTGTATACCAATTGACCATTACTCCTGAACCCCCATAGGGTGGCGCTTTTCCAGTGTGTAGGAGGAAGCATGGTTACATAGTTCATTATTTAAGAAAAAGATTTTATAAATCGAAACACTGTTACATATGCAGGAGCACTTACATCAAAATGAATTTTCATAAACAAAATAAATAAAATATTTCAGTGATAATTTAGTATATATTCAGACATCACAACGATTAATAGACAATTGGGAAAACGAAGTTAGAGTTTGAATATACTGGTGGTACCCATTGTATCCATTGCTTTTTTTAGAAATGAGATGATTCGATGATAATTTTGATAATATTCCTAAGCTCCTAGCTTGAACTAAGCTCTAACTTGCTAGTTGCCTGTTGGAAATTTTCCGAGATTTCTACACTATGACAAGTGTTCTGATGTCACGATGAGTTTGGCCCTTTCTGCGCCATGCACAAAGGTCAGTTTGGATTTTAGACCTTGTCCTGAGGAGACGCTTCTCTCTCGGCAGCTATAGTGGAAGTAAGAACGGGAAAAATTCCCCCTAAATATTTGTAACCTTGGTAAACAAAATAACTGAAATATATAATAAAGATTTAAAATAACAAATGCAAATTGGCACTTGAAGATCTGAAGCTGGAGCTTGATTGAACGAGCTAGAAATGTTAAAAAATTAATAGAATTCCGTTACAAGTAAAATTAAAACATCAGTTTGGATTCTGACTGATAGTAAGAGCTCAATACAGTATTTGAGAGATTGGCCAAGCATCTTGGACAAATTGGGGCAGGATATAGTTTCTAAACTAGCTGTTTTGGACCAGATCGGATCGGTGTGCTTGCAGTGGATTCCCTCCCATGTGGGCATCTATGGAAATGAAATTGCTGATCTGCTCGCTAGGGAAGGTTGCGAACTTCCCAAAGCTTCTTCCAATTTGTTAGCTTCAGAGGTTCATTTCATGACTTTAGCCAGAGTGAATACCTCTTGGAGGTCGCCACCAATTCATGCATGGTACGCCGCTAAATATCCTGGTATGTCCTTGCAGTGCTCCTGTCTTAGACCTGCTCAAACGGCTTTTAGCTAGACTAAGGACTGGCCACACTAAGAGTTTGACTTTCAATGGAGACGAGAAGACATATACCCTTTGTCATTGTTCGGACATCGCGTCTCCCTCTCATCTCATTAATTGCATTGTATCGATTGTATTGGTATACAGTTGCCTCTGTGAAGCAACTGTTGAATGAGGAGGACAGTTTACGATCTATTGATGCAGCATGATCTATTGGACTTGGTTTTTTAGAATTCTAAATCAAGGGGATAAGCACCAACATAAAAACATATATTTAATCTAGGGTAATGTCAAACATTAAATTGTTTGTTTCTTCAAGAATAAAATATGAGTTTTTAAAGTGCGGTCTGTGAGTGTTTTGTTGGACAAATGAGAAAGTAGCAACTATTTTGAAATATTTTGGAAATAAACATAAAACATCATCATTTATCAGCATGCATATGAGGGACAATTACCCTTAAAATTCCTAACTGATGAAATCTTCTTCTTTCATCACCAAAGTGTGATGTACATGAATGAAACACAATATCTCTCGTGTACAAAAAAGAACAAAATAGTAATTATTCTGGCAATCTTTCATAATTCGCGGTTATTCGTAATTACAAAACGGATTAAATAGAAAAAGGAATCTAAATTAAAAATTTAATTTATTTACATTTTTTTTTTTTTAATGTAAAGCTATTATTTAAACGAAATAATTGCTCTTTTTTGTTACTTTTCTTATTTTTCAAAGTTGCGTAAATAATTGCTACGATTTTCCTTTTATCCTCCTTGAATTAGGAGAAAAAAAATCTAATCTTCATTGCATTCATTTTCAATCACAGCAAAATATACAATTTTGGTTGAGCATTAGAATCCTGTATTCCTGAAATATGTAGCCAACAGGTTGAACAACGTTGCAACCTGGAGTATATTGCCAATTTCTTTAGGGTTACCCTAGTTCAATTCGAGTTATTCGGTTTTTTTTTTTTTTTTTTTAATAACATTTTCGTGTATCTTTTAACGTTAATTTCAATTCTATTTTCAGAAAAATTTAATAATTTACAGAAATAAACAACGGAATTCCGTTATTTTTTAATACTTTAGCTGGCGATTTCAGGCCAGCGCATTAAAACGCTAATGTGCCAATAACGCTCTACTGTGGAGTGTGGAATGATGATATATCATGTGCCATTCACGCGTTTGAGCGGGAGTAGAGCTGTGCCTCAACATTTATTCCCGCTTCTATCGGCATTATATGTTAGGTGTGTCTGCTGGTATTTGCTTGGTGTGAAGGTTAAAAATTAATTGTAAAGGTATATGATTTCGAATTTATAGTTTTATTAGTTATTAAAAAATTGTAATATGCGTTGTAAAAGAGGATAATTCAATAAAACCTCAACCCTACAACCCCCTCCCCCACCAAAATTAAGAAAAATTAAATCTAATAAGTCTATAACAGGTGGTGAAACTTGAATTTGTTGGCTGAGCTTTCGGATGAGTACTCAAATGACAATTATAACAGCGAAGACAATTATAACAGACAATTATAACATGAAGAATTACATACCTTCCAAAGGTTTGCAATAATAATATCACTGCAATCAGCTTATAATAATTCATTTATACTAAATATTTGTTAGTGATAAATTATCATACAAAAATTATGCATTTTGTCACAATTTTTTTCCATTTCTACACATCGCATTTTGTGGCATTGATGTAATTTGGGCATTTAGGAAATAATTTTACTTCTAGTGCCTATAACTCACTGACACGTAAAAAAAATTCTGTCAGTCAAATTATTATATCAGGAAGGGCTTAAATATTACTTAGTATTCAGTAAGACATACATAATCATGTTTTTATCAATCATATTTGCTATAATAACATAAGTAAGCAACCTTCTATTAAAACCCATTTCTGTGGTGGGGCAATAACTATCAATACATTCTGATGTGATTGGCAGTTAAAGTGTTATTGATTATTTCACTAGAGATCTCTCATATAAATCTTTCAGAGACTTTACAATAAAGTTCTTTGAGTGATTACCAATTCTCCATGGTACTTCAGAAACCATGATATTAGGGAAATCCCTTGACTTCTCAAGTATTCGACAGTTTATTGTTTACATTTCTAAAAATTCTATGATTATATTCCATTTACTGGCAATTCAATTCTTATATCCCTACCTGTTTCTGATATTACTTTATTCGATAAAGAAAAAATGGTCAAGAACTATTCTAAATCTCTTTCTGAAGTACAAAGATTGTAAGCTCCATTTATTGGTGACTCATCCGTTGATTTTCTTTTCTTTTTTAATTTAATTAATTTTATTTTCAAAGTAATTCTACTTTTTTTATCTTACTTTACATATATTCGTATATGTTTTAAATTTCTAGTGAAATAATAAATTAAATAAGATTTAATGGCAAAAATCTCAGAATAGAGGCCGTTGGAATTTGGTGTCAAAAATTCTTTTCGCCAAAGTACGCCAAGAAAAGGGTTGCGATTGTGAATCCAGAAATCGGGTTATCACATTTGGCGATTTATCGCTCATTTGGTCTCTCAAAAAGTTGCCAAATCTTAACGATCCCTATTTTGTCATTTCGCCGTTATAACAAGTTCAATAGTAATCAAAAGGTAATTCAAAAACAATTTCAATGAACTAAAAAGTTCAATGAACCAAAAACAATAAACCGTTCACCTGTAAATGATTGAAGATTTCCTATCCGTATTTGTCAGCCATTGATAAGGAATATAAACATTTGTTATATGTTGCCACTCATTGAAACAGAAAAGACATTCGTTTTTATATAATTCTCTGGAAAAAAAAAAAAATCTTTACATTTGCTTATTAAATTTTTAAAAACATGAAAATAGAATTTTAATTCAAAGTCAAAATAAATAACATTATTAAGAACATTATAAAAATAATTCATCTGAAAATTTTTTTTAGTATTGCTGATACAATTAGGTTTATTGATATATTTATAAATATATTGAAAAAGTTCGAATTTTGAATACGTGCGAAAACCGTTATTTCGTGGTTGCCCAATGACTGACTGTTGTGTTTCACATCAATTGATGAGATTTTCTGGAATATTGTATTTTTGAAATTCAAATTTGTGCAATTGTGTACGTTTTTTTTTTCATTTATTTGATATGAAAATGCAACTGCGAATGGAATAATGTTCGCTCTTATCAACCAGCTGAAAAATGAATAACCCTTTGACTTTTTGAACTGCACAAATTGGATGTGAATGCAGTACTTAAATAATTTATTGAATCCCTACGCCCGATGAGGTCGCCAATGTAGCAACCCAGACAATATCGGTATTCCCATTATGATTAATGTAGTTCAATCCGAAGAATTCTGTTTTTCTGTTTTTATAAAACATTATAGTGAATCTTTTACTGTTAATTTCAATTCCATTTTCAAAACAATTGTTATAATTTTGCAGAATTAAATGAAAGAACAGGTTTTCATTATTTTTAATGATTATTTCACGAAAGATATCATATAATGATGCATCGGCCATTGGTAAAGGATATAAACATTCATTATGATATTGGCACTCTCTGAAATGAAAAACTAATTTATTTTAAATCATTTTCTCCGGAAAAGTTAAATTAAATACATTTTTTGAAGAAATATTTATTTATTTGTTATGATTATTAGTAGTAGTATTGGTGATACAATTAGATTTAAAGATACAGTTAAGGTTATATTGAAAAAAAAAATTTTAATTTCGAATTCGCTCGGAAAACCAATTATTTCGTTGTTGTCTAACGACTGGTTGTCATTTTTCACTTTTTAGTTGATAAGAATTTCTGAATCTTTTATATTTTTTTTAAGTTTATAGAGACAGGTCTTTGATTTATTTTTTTTTTTCTGAACTAGACAAAATGAGTGTGAATGCAGTGCTTAAATATTGTATGGAAATGTACTGATTTCTAAGAAATCTGAATTTCCAAATTTTGACTCTAATATAAAATTTGTTTTGATGTTTGTGATGCTAAAGCCTAAAGAATCTAATGCTCAAAATGTTAGAAGGTCTTTGAAAAAGAGTACAGGATTTAGGCGATGAAGAGATCGTTTAAGAAATTAAAAACACTCTGAGCAATGAAACGTAAGTTCTATTATTGTGAAACATCATACAAAAATTTTGGCACAATAGCGCTGAATTTTTGTCGTAATGGTTATTAATTTTGGCATTACAGTGAACATTTTTAACGATTTAGTGATCATATTTAGTAATATAGCCGTCAATTTTGGGTTTATAGCGATAAGTTATGGCGTAATAACGATTTAGCTATCATTTTTGGTGGCTTGATGATGAATTTTGGCTTTGTTTGTTTATTTAAGAACTTGGCAATCTGGTGATCAATTTGGAAAAGGTTTGCAGAATTCTAGGATTCTACCCAATTTTTTTTTTTTTTTTTTGTGTTCTTGATAATATTTGGTCCCAGTGTCACAAACAGTGATAAAAATCATTCTGAAATTAATCCGGAAAAGTTAAATTAAATAAATTTTTTGAAGAATATTTATTTATTTGTTATTATTAGTAGTAGTAGTATTGGTGATACAATTAGGTTTAAAGATACAGTTAAGATTATATTGAAAAAAAAAAATCCCGACCCCATTTCGGTGGTGGTATGTTCGAAAAATTTTTTTTTAATTTTCTTTTTAAAAATTTATGAATTAAATCTTCAATTCTGAATGTTCAAATGTAAAAATAAACTATGAATCATTAATTTTCTTTCGTCTCAAGCTTATTTATTAGATCAGTAAATTTGCATATATTTAAAAACTTGGTATTATGTATATTTTTAACTTGTCTTATATTGGATCTTAATTTTTCAGTTTCTAATAACCTATTGTTTGATTACAGTGCAGCATTGATAAACATAATTACATCAATAATAATGACAATAAATAATATAACGAGATAAAAATTACAATAAAAGAATTTTGAGTTGCAAACCTTGTTCTAACGGAACTCATAGCGTGATGACTCTCAGTCACACGCCTTAGTCACAAATATCTAATTCGAATAATTTTTACAGCTGATAAAAATCTTCTACGAAACTGAATTACATTCTGACGCTGTACCAGCGTATTGTTACGAGTGTATTGTTAAAATATTTCCTACAATTTGACAAGATTAAACAGATAAGGGGAATACGTGTGTGTCTATTATACTAATCCTTTGTTAAGAAATCCTGTTGACTAGCTCTAGTGTTCACCTGAATTTTGATGCTGCCTTTCTTCCGTCAAAGAATTTTATCACTTTAGGCCTTGAAGGAATATAAAAGAAAAGTTGGCAATTTGTGAGATATCGATGAAAGAATCTGGTTAATTGTTGATGGATTACATGCATGTGTAAATTTCTTTTCTCTGTTCATAATTCTCCCTATTGAAGTATAGTTAGGTTTCTTTTGACAGGAGAAATAATTTTTGTTGCAATAATAACTCTGACTTTTATTCATCACTAATATGGATGAATTGCTGCTGGTAGGACGGTCACCAAGAATGCAGAATGAGAAACCTTGTTGCATTAATCGCAAGGATAAAGCAGTTTAATGCCTTTCCAGAAAACGTTTTAAGTTAACTGGGCTCATGCGAGGTATATTGTAAAATAGCGGTGAATTTCAAAACAAGCAGTACAACTATTGATGGCAACTGGCAACCAGCGTACCGATTACGGAGTACCAACAGGGGGAAATACCCCCACAACCTCCTCATCTAATTAATAAATAAGTTTAGAAAAATGGCTGCTTAATTAATGTTAGTAAAAAATATTAAGATTAAAGTTTCAAAAATTTAATGTATGGTACTCAAAAAAAAGAAAAAATACTATTTATAAAAAAGTAAGATAAAAAATAAAAAAATTTAAAAGTTTTAAAACAATTAGGGACCAGTTGTCGATCGTAGAATACAAAACGTAAACAAACTCCCCTACTAGTCACTGATTGACAACTATTGATGAGAACACTTTCAAATATACCATAATGATGGTGAAGGATATCATTAACATTCTGTTTCGAGTCTACTTGTTTTTCAAATTAATGAAT
>BPLR01003303.1:0-54189 GCA_021605095.1 Caerostris extrusa
TTACGTATTGCTGTTAAAAGGATTTGCTTTCTCCTGAGGTCGAAGTGGATTCCGAACCACTACAAGCATCCATGCACTGCCGACTCGAACCCGAAACCTGAGGTAGATTCGACATTCAGGCTCTCCGGATTTATTCCGATGATGAACATGGTATGTAAGAAATCCTTCGGTTATATTCGAAGAAGGGCGAGAAAGATCAAATACCCATCTTAAGCTTTGGTTTGTCGATCTAAGGTCATTTTGTGCTGTCTTTTAGTCTTATTAGTCCGGAACCTACAGTTTAACGGGGTTCGAGTCACTCACAAACACCATACTACTGATAGATTCGAACCTGAAGCCTGAGGTACTCAATGGCCAGAGCGCCATCCAATCGGCCATCAGGCCGCTCGGACTTTTAAGGTGTCTATTTGATTTCGTCTTATTTATCATTTTGTCTGTTATAAGGACATAATTATAGACTCGTATTATTATAGATATACAGACTCGTCACAGACTATTTATTATCTGTTATAAGACATAACAAACATCTGTTGCCATGGCAATGACATCCTTAAAAATTTAATGAAAGTTCTCAGTACTTTTCAAATTAAATCTTTTAATAAATAAAAACTTATTTTGATACAATGTTTCAAGCATGAGATACACTTTCACTCCACTGTAGCGAGTCATTCCGTCTTCAGCCAAGAAATCTGTCGCCAAACTTTATCCGATTATGACAGCTCCAGTGATCCATGAATCCAAAGGGTTCTGACTAATGAATCGTGATTCCCTTGAGGACGTTCGTCCCCAATTCGATGAAAGGTAGCGCCATGTTCGGTCCATTGAATTTTATCTCGATGCTCTCTCCGCCGGAAATCTGTTGAGGGGCTCCCTGCCTGTTGAATGCCCCTTTTACCCAATTGAGTTCGGAGATAAGATTGCTCGGAAACATTTTTTTTAAGAATGATTGATGGTTGGGTCTTATTTTAAGAAGTGGATAAATAAATAAGTTAAAGATTTTTTTTTGCAATAAACTAATCTAAAATTAATGAACTTATAATTGATCGCTCCGAAATTAATAATAATTCCTTTGTCCAAGTAGCTTTAATTCATTTCATACAACAGTAAAATATTTGAAAATAAAGTATCCTGAATCTCTAATAAACATCCATACCATAGCCAGAATTCGGAACCTGAAGCCAGAAGCCTGGTAAAGACCAGAGAGCTGGCTAATTGGCCATCAGTCCGCATATTCTTCTTGGAGATCACTAATAAAAACAGATGTAATTCAACAAATCTGTAAACATTAATCAACATTTGTAAAACTGTACTTAATACCAGATATTTAATAATTTAAAATATATTTTCTGAATGAATTGATTGCAATTTTGCCCATCGCTCTACAATCACATTAGATCGGTACCTACGTTATAAAAATGGATTCCGTACCTCTAACAAACAACCATGCCTCCGCCAGGATCCGAACCTGAAGCCTGTGGGGCCAAAACTCAGACCTTTAGCCATTGGTCGTTAGACTGCTGAACATTGGTGGGCCTCTTGTTCCAGATTTTACATATGACACACCAATCATCGACAGGAGGTTTAATTTGGTTTGTTGCTCTACAGTCACTTTGTACATACTCTGAGCTACTTAGACTAGGGCCAACAGTTTAAAGTGGATTCGAACTATTCACAAACATCCATGCCACTGCTAGAATGCGAACCTGAAGCCTGTGGTACCAACGGTCACAGTGCTTGCTAATTGGCCATTAGACCACTCCACTCGTATGTTATCCATTTGAGGTGATCTTATTTATCATTTTTGTCTTCTTTCTATGAAGAATTTAATGAAAGTTTCCTGTACTTTTCAAATTAATTTTTTCAATACATTAAAATCTTATTATGATACAATCTTCCAAGCATGAGATCTATCCACTGTAGCGAATCACTTCGTCTTCACCTAAGAAAGCTGTCTCCAAACTTCATCCAGTTCTGACAGCTCCCAGTGATCCATAAATAAAAGGGTATCTGACTAATGAATCGTGGATTCCTTTTGAGGACGTTCGTCCCCAATTCGGATGAAAGGCAGCGCCTTTTCGATCCATTGAATTTTGAACTCAATGCTCTCCTGCTGGAAATGTATTGGAGAGGCTCCTGCCTGTTGAATGCCTCTTTTACTCCAGTGGGTTCTGGAGATAAGATTGCTTTGAAAATATTTCTTTGTTTGTGATTTTTTAAGAATACTGATGTTTGGGTCTTATTTAAGTAAAGGATATTTAAAAGAATTATAAGGCAAGAAATTTTTTTTTTTTTTTTTTTTTGCAAAAACTGATCTAAAATTAATGAACTTATAATTTATCGCTCTCAAAAATTAATAATAATTTATTTATCCAAGTAGATTAAATTGATTTCATACAAAAGCAGAATATTTGAAAATACAAAATCTAAATATTTCATGGAAAAAAAAAAACTTAAAAAATAAAGGGTTGCTTAATCATGTTAACCATGTTTCATTGATTAAAAGGGATATTTTAAGCATATAGAAAGAATATTGAATTAGTTTGATTAAGTTATAAATTCTTCAATAATATGTTTTTAAAAAGTAAAATTTTATTTTATAACATCACTAGCATACATAACGCGGTTTATTTTATAGCTCTACGGTCATTTTGTGCACACTTTGTGCTAATTAGACTGGGACCTACAGTTTAACGTGGATTAAGTACCACTAGCAAACAATCGTGCATCCGCCAGGATTCGTACCTGAAGCCTGGAAAGCAAAAGGCGTACCAATTGCTCTAGCCAATTGGCCATCAGGCAGTGAGTATGGTATGCAAGAAAATCCTTCCGTTAAATTCGAAGGGAGAACCCCAAAGTACCACTCTTAAAGTTGTTTGTGTTCTACGGTCATTTTGTGCTAATTAGACCGGGACATTCAATTTAAAGTGGATTCCGAACGACTAACAAACACTCATGCCACAGCCAGGATTCGAACTGAAGCAGTAAAGGCCATAGAAACCATAGCACTATAGGCCATAGCACCAAAGACACCAAGTAACAAAGGCTAGCCAACTGGCCATTAGGCAGCTCCATTCTTAAGATGTCCATTTGATTTTGTCTTATTTATCATTTTGTCTTATTTCTTTTTATGTCTGTTATAAGACATAACAGACATCTGTTGTCATGGTAACCATATCCTTAAGAATTTAATAAAAGTTTCCCGTAGTTTTCAAATTAATTCTTTTTTAATACATAAAAATCTTATTTTGATACAATCTTTCAAGCATGAGATCATCTTAGTCTACTGTAAGAAAGCTGTCTCCCAACTTCATCCATTGTGCCAGCTCCCAGTGATCCATGAATCAAAAGGGATGTGACTAATGAATCGTGGATTCCTTTTGAGGACGTTCGTGCCCAGTTCGATGAAAGGCGGCGCCATGTTCGACCCATTGAATTTTGAACTCAATGCTCTCCCTGCTGGAAATGTATTGGAGAGGCTCCTGCCTGTTGAATGCCTCTTTTACTCCAGTGGGTTCTGAGATAAGATTGCTTTGAAAATATTTCTTTGTTTTTTTTTAAGAATACTGATGTTTGGGTCTTATTTAATAAAGGATATTTAAAAGAATTATAAGGCAAGAAATTTTTTTTTGCAAAAACTGATCTAAAATTAATGAACTTATAATTTATCGCTCTCAAAAATTAATAATCATTTATTTATCCAAGTAGATTAAATTGATTTCATACAAAAGCAGAATATTTGAAAATACAAAATCTAAATATTTCATGGAAAAAAAAACTTAAAAAAAAATAAAGGGTTGCTTAATCATGTTAACCATGTTTCATTGATTAAAAGGGATATTTTAAGCATATAGAAAGAATATTGAATTAGTTTGATTAAATTAGAAATTCTTCAATAATATGTTTTTAAAAAGTAAAATTTTATTTTATAACATCACTAGCAAACATAACGCGGTTTATTTTATAGCTGTACGGTCATTTTGTGCACACTTTGTGCTAAATAGACTGGGACCTACAGTTTAACGTGGATTAAGTACCACTAACAAACAATCGTGCATCCGCCAGGATTCGTACCTGAAGCCTGTGGTAGCAAAGGCGTACCAATTGCGCTAGCCAATTGGCCATCAGGCAGTGAGTATGGTATGCAAGAAAATCCTTACGTTAAATTCGAAGGGGAGAACCCCAAAGTACCACTCTTAAAGTTTGTTTGTGTTCTACGGTCATTTTGTGCTAATTAGACCGGGACATTCAATTTAAAGTGGATTCCGAACGATTAACAAACACTCATGCCACAGCCAGGATTCGAACCTGAAGCAGTAAAGGCCATAGAATCCATAGCACTATAGTCCATAGCATCAAAGACACCAAGTAATAAAGGCTAGCCAACTGGCCATTAGGCAGCTCCATTCTTAAGATGTCCATTTGATTTTGTCTTATTTATCATTTTGTCTTATTTTTTTTTTATGTCTGTTATAAGACATAACAGACATCTGTTGTCATGGTAACCATATCCTTAAGAATTTAATAAAAGTTTCCCGTAGTTTTCAAATTAATTTTTTAATACATAAAAAATCTTATTTTGATACAATCTTTCAAGCATGAGATCATCTTAGTCTACTGTAAGAAAGCTGTCACCCAACTTCATCCTATTGTGCCAGAGATCCCAAAAGGAGTGACTAATGAATCGTGGATTCCCCTTTGAGGACGTTCGTGCCCAGTTCGATGAAAGGCGGCGCCATGTTCGACCCATTGAATTTCATCTCGATTCTCGCTGGAAATCTGTTAGAATGGTTCCTGCCTGTTGAATGCGTCTTTTACTATAAATTGATTCGGAGATGGGCCTGAATGGCCGAGTGGCTGGCGTTCTGGCGCTCGGTACCACAGGTTTCGGGTTCGAGTCCCGGCGGCGGCCATGATTGTTTGTTCGACCCATTAAAAAGAGGTGCCGGTCTAATAGGATCGTAGAGCGTTGCGGGGCATTGTTACTCCGTGGCTTAAAGTTACACGCGCGCCCTGTAATGCAAAGTGAGTTCTGTGCAGCACTTGCCTAAGGCATCCAAAGACCAAGCTGTCTTTTGCCAGCTGCATTAGAAAGAAAAAAAGGTTCGGAGATAAGATTGTTTGGTAAAAATTTTCATATAATTGTTTTTTTAAAGCGCTTGATTTTTGGGTCTTATTTAAGAAGTGGATATAAGAATAAATCAAATATTTTTATTTTCAAAAAACTTATTTCAAATTGTTGAACTTATAATTTATCAAACGCAAAAAATAATATTTCTTTTATCCAAATAGCTTAAATGGATTTTCATACAAAAAAAATTTTTTTGTTATAATGAGCTGGCAAACACTTTGACAATTGTCTTGGATGCCTTAAGGTTAGAGCTAAACAGACGTTACTCATTTTGCATTACCCATGAAGTGCATGTAGCTTGAAGATAAGCTACGGACGCGGAGTAACAATGTCTCCGCAACGCTCTACGATCCTGTTAAACCGGGACCTACAGTTTAAAGTGGATTCCGAACCACTACAAACATCCATGCCACTGCCGAGATTCGAACGCGAAACCCATTCAGGGACGAGAACTAAAGAGTATCTTCTAAAAGATCTTAGAATAACTCCAATTATGTGCATTTTATATGGAACATGATGTTGTTAAGACCACCACTATATCTGCTTTTTATTCAATGCAATAGCTAAAATACACGTTAAAGTTGAGAAATGATATTGATTCTCGTTTTTGATCAGCCAACTACACTTATCATTCAGAAGGTCTTTGATTAAGTTTATTAATTTAGTAAAATTTGTCACATCTTCTCTACTTATATATGCATATGAGAGTATCTTATTATGTAAATTTAATTATGTTAATACAGCTTGGTAAATTAAAGTAAAAAGTAAAATAGTGTGTGCAATAAATTTTTCACAGAAATAGTATTCAGAAAATTTTTGTTTACAATTTCACTCTTAAAAAGCTAAGAAAAACCATTTTATTACCATTACATATATTTATATAATTCTAGTATTGTAACCATGTTTCCTTCTAAGCACTAGCAAGTGCTTCTCAGGTGGAGTTCAGGAAAAATCCTTCGTTACCTACAGACTCTCAGTTGGAGAGGAAGTATATTTCGCGCTCACGGCGCGTAGCAGAGTATCGGGTTTTCGGCTTTGAAGTGGAGACTTTTTTACGAACCAATGACTATCTATCTTTAAATATGTTAACTATTGTATGCTTCTAATTGTATATGTGTGGTGTCTGTGCGTGTGTCACTAGAGCTATGAGATCTCCAACCTGTGCCTTAAGTATCTCTCAACCCAATTACGATCCAATTGCCCAGACACACTACTACTACTACTACTACTACACCACACCACACCACATCACATCACATCGCCTAGAGCTGAGTTGCCCCTTTACAGTTTGGGAATGATGTGGATCAGAAGAAGTCTGATTGGGCTCGATCACGCTCTACGGTCATATAAAGCCGGTACCTACGGTTTAAAGTGGATTATATAAAATCCATGGCCCATGGATATTAATTATTAAATAATATAATATATTACACTTATTAAAATATATTAATTATATTAATGAAAATATTATAATATTTTCATTAATTATTATTATAATTATTTTTATATTTTTCAATATTTACTAAACCTATTTAATATTATTAAATAAGTGTAGTTAATAATTTTTATTTTTTTCTTACAAATAATTCGATCGTTATTTGTGAGAAAATTATGAGTCAAAAAATAATTTTTATTTCAAATGTAACTTTTTAACAAAATATCTTACTTAGTCATTTAAAAAGTAAAACTTGTTAACATTTAAAGAGATTTAATATAATTCCAACAATCTAAAGTAAAAGCAAATATTAAGTGAGAACATTAGGTAATTGAATTAAATACTGTAAAAACCAGCAAGTGATAGATTTCTCTAGGGATGCTCTTTTAAACCGTTACCTCTTTTTAAAAAATGTCGCCGAAGTGGAGTACTTTATTCAAAAGGGAGAAATCTCGTAAATCAAATGTTTAAGAGATTTCGGTGTTACGTAAAAGATAAAAATAATTCTCAACAATTGAATTTCAGCATCAAAACAATGTTACGAGACATTTATTTTAAGTTTTTTATATTTCTGATGGAATATTTATGCACTGTGATTTGATAATTTTAGATTTTTTTACATTTTTTTTTTTTTCAAACAGTTTATAAAAATCATGTTTATACAATTTTAAAGGATTGTAATAGTCTTGATGTGATATTTTTGTAGTTTTCTTTTTTTTTATTGTTTACTATGATGTTTAGCATACAATAAAATTAGTTATATTATAATATTATTAGTTATTTAAACTATAATTTGCTCACCAAAACAATGTTTCGAGATATTTATTTTAAGTTTATATTTCTGATGGAATGTTTATGTACTGTGAATTGATAACTTTTCAAATTAAAATTATTATTTTTTTTTTTTTACATTATTTTCATTTTTTATCAATTTTAAGAAATATTTAGACAATTTTAAAAGATTGCAGTAATCTTAGAAGTGATATTTTTGTATTTTTCTTTTTTTCGTTTATTTTTAACATAAAAATTAGTACTAGCACTATTTTTTTTCATTTATTTTTGTTTAAAATTAAAAACAATGTGCAGTGTACAGGTTGGATAAAGATTGTAACTGGGAGCGGTGTGGTTGAGATACTTGAAGTGCAGGTTGGTGAACTCGCAGCTCTATTTACACACGCACAAGAACCATAAATATCTAATTAGAGACATACAATATTTAAGCATATTTAAAAACCTATAATTCTAGATTTATGGAAGAACTCGACTTCTATGCCAAAAACCGAAACTTGACAACTCGCAGGGTGAGCGAAACATAATCATCTTCAGGTGAGAATCTGTAGGCCAACAAATGCGCAGATGTACGCTAAACGCTAAATTTATCTTTCCAGATGAAGGACTATAAACTAAATGTTTCAGCGGAGTGAAAGTGCATTTGAATAGTGATAGATTCTCTAGGGATGCTCTTTTAAACCCATTACCTCTTTGTAAAAAAAATGTCGCCGAAGTGGAGTACTTTATTCAAAGGGAGAAAGTAAATCAAATGAGATTTCGGTGTTACGTAAAAGATAAAAATAATTCTCAACAATTGAATTTACGCATCAAAACAATGTTTAGAGACATTTATTTTAAGTTTATATTTCTGATGAAATATTTATGTTTTGTGAATTGATAACTCTTCAAATAAAATAACTTTTTTTACATTCTTTTTTATTTTTATCATTTTTAAAAAAATCATATTCATACAATTTTAAAGGATTCTAGTAATCTTGATGAGATATTTTTTGTATTTTTTTCTTTATTTATTTTTTTTTCTTTGTATTTTTCTTTTGTATTATTTTATATTATTTATTTTTTATTGTTTTTTGTTACGAAGACATTTAGTATCCGTTTTCCATCCATTTCTTCTTTTTGTTTAAAATTAAAAACAATGTGTAGTGTGCGCTTTGGCCAACCGATTGTAACTCGGTGCGGTTGGGTTGAGATATTTGAGGTACAGGTTGGTGCACTCACAGCTCCATTTACACACGCACAAGAACCACACATAAATAGTATATGTCTCTAATTATATAACACATTTTAAAACATACGAGTATAGATTCGCGGAAGGACTCCAATGCTAAGATGAAAGATATAGATGTTAAGATATTCAGGTACACGCTGGATGCATGCAAATACTATCTCTCCGGGTGAGAGTCTGTAGGCCAACTAATACGCAGGATTGCGTTAAATGTATTCTTCTCGGGATGAGAGACTATAAACCAAACGTTTCTCAATGGGAGCGTAGGTTTGCGCTGTACTTCCTCTCAGGTGAGAGTCTCGAGGCCAACTCACCATTTCTCCTGAACGCCAAACAGGGACACTCTTGCCAGTGTGTAGAAGGAAACAAGGTTACTGTACCTCTTTCGTCACATCCAGTTAAATACAATAAGGCATTGACGCATACTAACTCTATATAATGTTTTGGCATATCTCATTCCACACTTTATGCTTTTAAAAATTCTCCAAAAACCATCTGTTTTAATTAGCATGACGAGATATTAGCATTAACATTGGCTATACTTATTAACGGACTTGTTACGTAAATGGTACGAACAGCCGCCTTTCCGATACACACGTAGCTGGCGATTAGAATATGATAGCGATCCTCTGCATAAAGCAGTGGATAACTGTGCTTATATAGCTAATAAATTAGCCCAACAATTGATCGGATAGCATGTTCATATAGAGTACCACTATATTCGTATGACATGGTTTTCACCTGAAGGGTTGCATCAAGGAAGAGATCTATGTGATTGAGTTAACTTCTCTGAATAATCTGAAATATAGTAAAACCATTGCTTGTCTTAGAGTAGCACCAGTCATACTACAAAAAATTTACGGCTCAGTACTGTCGTTCATTCATTATGCATCGCCACTAATGGTGGAATCTTTTGAGCAGTATCTGTTGAAGAGTCCTCCTCTTTATAAACTGTCTCCACTATAGGCTTGTTTACAACTGACTTATGATGCTTAATGCGTATCCTTACAGTTTATGAATGTGTGCTTTAACTTCTTGTTCCTTTTTCATCAATTCTTCGTAATTCAATGATAATCGGCGACTCCCTTAACTTTTTTTTTTTTTACAGTGCATCATGTTGTAGCTAGATTTCCAAGTTCATGTGTTTCACTACTGGAGTCAATAGGATGTCCTTCAATGCAATCAGTCATGTTCAATTTACTGTAGATTCACCATCGTTTATGGTCAGGAAACACTCTTTTCGTAGTTAAAAGTGAGTTTTCCCCAGATTTCAAGCCTGAATTGTTTTAATTAATTTTTGTAATCAAATGCCTTAATGAATGTCCAAAAACTCCAAACGTTAAAAAAGTACGTGAATCCTAATATTACTTTCGAAATATATTTACCATGATTCCATACGTCTACATGAAGGAAGAAAAAGACTAGAAATGTATTTGCTGAGTTGAAAATGAAGATTTATAAAAACAATTTAGTACATCCCACGCAAAAAACATAAGCGTGACAAATCACAGTGACAAGAAAATTACATTTCTGATAATTGAGTATTGCTTTGCGTGACATACGGCATATATTTTCGCCGAAATGCAGAATTTTTCTGTTACTTTATCTGAAGCTCTTATAAGAAAAATATATAACTATGATATTGCAAAGAAAATGTTAAAAAAAATATTAAAAAGGATAAACTGACACAATAATAAAAATCTAGTTTTGATAGCCGTATGTTCACAACCTACACTTGCAGGTAAAATGACACAAATTAATAGTTTCCAATTTTTCAAGAAAAGACAGAAAAAAAAGATAATGCACAAGTATGTCCATTACTAAGCAAATGTAAAAAAAAGGCAATTTAATTATTATTAATTCAGCAACTTTGATGAAGTTTTTTTTTCAGTTTAATAAAACAATATAAAATCTTACGGTTTATGATAAGCAAATTGGAAATTTTTAAGTTAGATCACTATCATATTTAAATATATATATATATATATGGTAGTTAGTTAATTAGTCCTGTTAGGATTTTCACGTTTCAAACCTTTAGAGAGGAGTTTAGTTCGGAAACACAACAAAATATTCTAACGAACGAAAACTTCTGTATGTGATTAGAGTAAACTTTATATATATATATATATAGGGAATTTTGAATATCTATAGAGGAACTGCATAGGGAGTTAGATTCTCCAATATTACAATTTGTAGCCGTGCTTCCTCTTACGCACTGGCAAGAGCGCCCCTTTTTGTGGCGTTCATGAGAAATGATCAGTCGGCCTCAGGACTCTCACCGAGAGGAAGTACATAGCAACACGCGCTCCCGCTGAGAAACGTTTAGTTGATCTACAATTTCTCATCCCGAGAGGAAATATATATATATATATATAACGCAACCCTGCGTAGTAGTTGACCTACAGACTCTCACCCGGAAGGAAAGTAACATTCGCATAATGACAGCAGCCGAAGTTTCGGTTTTCGGCTTAGAAGTGGAATCCTTCCACGAATCTATAATTAACTGTCTTTAAATGTGTTAAATAGTGTATGTCTCTAAGTGTATGTGTGTGGTGTTAGTGCGTATGTAAATAAAGCTGTGAGTTCTTCAACCTGTGCTTCAAGTTCTCAACCCATCCACAACTAATTACTATCTGGTTGCATAACCTGCGCACTACAATTTTTAAATATGAAGTTAACATAACATGGATATAAATCAAATTATCTAGTTTTATTGGCGCCATATAAAATTTTTCTTGTATAAAGAACTTACAGTAGTGCTTATTAATTAAAAGCTTAATATTCTTTCTACATTTCAATTATCGTTATCTAGACACTTTTTTTCAAACTATCCGAAGTATGTCAGATTAAAAAAAAGGGGGCCTATTTCATAGTTGTTGACATGTTATTAGATTAAAAGCCAAAAATAAAGTTCCCTTAAAATAATCTTGAAGCTTTTTTAAGAAAAGGAAATTATCTTGGTTTCCTTAAAGTCAAATGTATCGTCTTTCTCTAAATATTTCTGTGACATGAGGCTAATAAATTATAGCGTTAATATTAAATAACGGAGCTGCAAACAATATATTTCTGTATTTATAAAATTAATTTATTTTAGTATATTTAACGCAAACATATTTGGTCGGACAAATCGTCATGCAATTATTAGAAAAGGTGATTCAAAAAAGATATTTTTGCATTTTTGAAATTAATTTTATTATATTTAAAGCCAAAATATTTGGTCGGACAAATCGTCATGTAAATATTAAATAGGTTATTTGCAAAAGATATTTTTGTATTGATAAAACAGTTTTTATTATATTTAAAACAAAAATTATTTTGTCGGACAAATCGTCATGCAAATATTAAATAGGTTATTTGCAAAAGATATTTTTTGTATTGATAAAACAGTTTTTATTATATTTAAAACAAAAATTATTTTGTCGGACAAATCGTCATGCAAATATTAAATAGGTTATTTGCAAAAGATATTTTTGTATTGAAAAACAGTTTTTATTATATTTAAAACAAAAAAATATTTTTGTCGGACAAATCGTCATGTAAATATTAAATAGGTTATTTGCAAAAGATATTTTTGTATTAATAAAACAGTTTTTATTATGCTTAAAGCAAAAATATTTGGTCGGGCAAATCGTCATGCAAATATTAAATAGATTTACAACAGATAATTTTTGCATTTATAAAATAGTTTTATTACATTTAACGCAAAAATATTTGATTGGACAAATCGTCGTGCAAATATTAAATAGATGATTTGCAACAATAGTTTTGCATTTATAAAAGTAATTTTATTATATTTAATGCAAACATATTTGGTCAATAAATCATCATTTAAATATTAAATAGGTGATTCGCAAAAGATATTTTTGTATTTATAAAAGTAATTTCATTATACACTCATGTCCATAAATTAAGGATAATGAAGTTCAGGCAAAGAAAGAGACAGAAGCAAAACAAATTTAACTTATTTGTAAAGTCTAATTATTAAACAAAAGGTAAAGAGCAAAAAAGATGCTATATGTTTGACATAATTAATAAAAATTGCGATTTTTACTCCCAGGAACAAATTTCAAAAAGAACCTGTTTACAAAAAACAGTATAACATGGTTAGTATGATGGTTAATATGGAGGACGTGATATGGGTGTGGTGAGGACGGGCGTTGGTGAGGACGGGTAATAATGGTGAGAACGGGCGTTGTCACCCATAAACAGAAATTCAGCACCCATGGCGCCCCGAAACAAACGTACATGTTGTTCCAGAATGACATCCCGATAGATGTGGCCTGTCATCGTTTACACTCTGAACATGCAGGTCAGTTCTGGAACCAAGAATAATTCCTCCCCCAAACGAGCCATCCTGCACCACCGTAACGGTGTCGTTCAATGGTGTTCTCTCTTGGTGGTAACGGTACCTGGCGCTCTCCATATGAAAGTCCGGCGAGAATCAGACTGCAAACGAAACCTGGACTCGTCGGAAAACATCACACAAGACCACTGTTGCGGTGTCCACAATGCATGCTCTCTACTCCAGGTTAATCGCAGGCGACAGTGAGTTGCGGTAAGTGGAACACATCTGACAGGCCTACGAGCATATAGACCAATGTGCCCTAAGCGTCTGTACACGGTCTGCCTTGACACTGTCGTGCCGGTAGCTGAAGAGAGCTGACGAGACAGGTCTGATGCTGTGCTCCGTCTGTTTCTTTTGGCAGTAACTGCTAAATACCGGTCCTCATTCGGTGTTGTAATTCGGGGGCGACCTGTGCTGTAACATCTACTCACATTACCATCATCTTGGAATCGTTGCCTAACCCTGGAAATGACACTCTGGGCGATTCCAAGTTCCTCGGATACTTCCAGCTGGGTACGTCCACATTCCAGTCGTCCGATAATTCTACCACGTAAAAATCATCCAAATGCTTCGTTTGTGCCATAACTATGCGGTTATTGCACTGAGAGGCTTTTTAAAGCGCTTGTGAACAATTTTACTTCTTTGCCACCTTGCCTTATATACCCCTCTCCTCCACTCTCGTCATTGTTACGTACTATCCGCGCCATCTGGTGGTTTCCTGTAATTTGCATATTCTTCTTCAAGATGTGTGTGATAATTCTACAGGGGAAATTTTTATTTTAGAGTTCAATTTCTGTGTGATTCTGAATTATCCTTAATTTATGGACATGAGTGTATTATATTTAATGCAAAAATATTTGACCGGAGAAATCGTCATGCAAATATTAAATAGGAGATTTGCAAAAGATATTTTTGCATTTATAAATGTAATTTTATTATTTCTAATGCAAAAAATAATAATTCATTATACATAATAAATAAAAACTTAACTCTGAAATTAAATTTTTAAATCTATTTATCATATATATCAATAGTGATGAACTAATTAGATCTGAAATGGCAAAATCTTATGGAACAACATCTAAACTATTTTGATTTGCTTTATTTGCTTTTTGATGATTAAAGGTAAATGCGTTACGGCATGAAAATTATTATCTTTATCACATATTTACTTTTTTTTTCCTTTAATTTTTTTTTTGCTATGAGTAAATTAATAATATTCAAAATTTTAAAGAGCAAAATATTGCAGAATAAATTTAGTTAAAAACTGTGAGCTAAAATATAAATTATAAACAATATGTTAGCAAACTATTAAATTCTAGTAAAATGCAATAATTCCAGAAAAAGTACATGAAGTGAAATAAAATGAATTCATGTTGGATTAAATCTAGATATGGATTTTTACATTAAAAATTGAAAAAAAAAACTATAAAAATAAATTATTAGTAATATTTTCCTTTGTCTTAATTTCTTTATTTATTTTAATTTGTTCTTCAAAAGAGCAAATATCCAAAAGTTTGCAAACAAAATCATCAATTCTAAACTTATTTCTTTAAGATAAATATTGAAGAAATTAATATAACTTGATAAAGTAATTAAAAATTACTTTATCAAGTTTTTTTTTAAATTTATTTATCTGGAAGCTTTTCTTATAAACTTTTCAACTTTTACTTTTAATCCTTGTTTTATGACATCATTTACATGTATTGATTATTCCTTGCCTTCTTATTTTTTTCCACTAATAATAAATGGCCTTTCGAAAAGAAAACTAACGATCAAAAATTGTCAGCGAATGTGAAACACCAAAATCATTTCAGTATCTCCTCTTAAAAATCTGCAATTTAAAACCCATTAATCACAGTTTCGAAAAGGAAGAAGGAAGGGAGGGAGAAATGAGAAAAGTTTTAAAAGAAATTACTCTTTTTTTCTCCTTAGTTCAAAAGACAGTAATTTTAATGATCTTTGATTACAAGTAATCAACTGAGTTCTTTGATGAATATCTTGGTAAAAATTGTGAGGAAAAAGTTGATACAAAAGTTTTATCGTCATTAAAACAAAAATGTTAATACCATTTCACACTAGTGTTACCTTAATGAAAAACGATAAAAAAATAAGAAAGTTCAAGTATAGAATCAAGCTACCTAGTAAAAAGATTACACAAAATATCAGCAAATTACCCTTAGAAAACCTCTCGGACAGTAGTAATTAATCACCATATAGCATGCACCGGTTACTTTATCTCTCTCTCTTTCTATTTATATGAACATATATATATTTATATACTGGTGGTTATCAAAATAATGGAAATACCGGTAAATAAAAGTGATATTTAAGAATGCGCTTTGTAAGCTTTAAAATGTAATCTTAGTTACCAGGGTTCTTAATATAAAAGTATATATCATGATAGTATGGGCTAATTTTAGTGAAGTTGTATACGTTTTGGATTATTTGGTCAAAAATGTAAAATGCCAGACCTCATAGACTTTCAAACAGGTCAACGTTTTGGTATGTCGATCTACGGTCACATTGTGCATACGAAGGCTAAACAGATCGGGACTTACAGTTTAATGTGGATTCCGAACCACCAACAAACATCCATTGCACAGCCGGGACCATAACCCGAAACCTGTGTCATCAAGAGCCAGCCACTGGGCCATCAGATTCTAATAATAATTTCATTTGCCTTAATTTTTTTTATTTATCTCAATTTGTTCCTGAAAATAACAATTATCCAAAAGTTTTACTGCCAAACAAAATCATCAATTTTAAATCCATTTATTTTATATTCATAATTATTGAAATAAATTAATATTCTTTAAGATTAAAAATTACTTTATCTAATTTTTGATTTTATTTATCTGCAAGCTTTTCTTTAAATCCTTTCAACTTTTACTTTTAATTCTTGTTTTATGACATCATTTACATGTATTGATTATTCCTTGCCTTCTTATTTTTTTTTTTCCACTAATAATAAATGGTCATTCGAAAAGAAAACTAACGATCAAAATTGTCAGCGAATGGGAAACACTAAAATCATTTCAGTATCTCATCTTAAAAATCTGCAATTTAAAACCCATTCATCATAGTTTCGAAAAAAGAGGGGGAAATGAGAAAAGTTTTAAAAGAAATTACTTTTTTTTTCCCCTTAGTTTCAAAGACAGAAATTTTAATGATTGGTGATTACAAGCAATCAACTGAGTTCTTTGATGAATTTCTTATTAAAAATTCTGTGGAAAAAAAATACAAATGTTTTATCGCCATTAAAATAAAAATGTTAGGACATTTTTATACCAGTGTTACCTTAAAGAAAAATGGTTTAAAAATTTTATTAAGTAAGTTCAAAATAAATTATAGATTCACCCTGGCTCGGTGATTACGCTTGTGATTTTAACAATTTCATAACAATCAAGCTATCTAGTAAAAGGATTACATAAAATATCAGCAAACTACCCTCAGAAAACCTCTCGGATGGTAGTAATTGATCATCACATTGCATGCACCGATTACTCTTTCTTTCTAGTTATATGAATATATATATATAAACTGTTAGTGAAAAAATAATGAAAATACCTGTGAAAAAAAAGGGACATTTAAGAATGCTCTTCGTAAGCATTAAAATGTAATCTTAGCTACCAGCATTGTTTTTAATATGAAAAGTATATATCATGGTATGATGAGATAGCTTTAGTGAGGTTGTATACATCTTGGAATTTTTGTCAAAAGCGTAAAATGTCAGATCTCATAAACTTTCAAGCAGGCCTACTTGTAGGTCTGGTTTGGTTTGGTTTGTCGCCCTACGGTCATTTTGGGCACATGAGGTCTAAACAGACCGGGACCTACAATTTAAATGGTTCCGAACCGCTAACAAACATCCATGGCACAGCCGGGACTCGAACCCAAAACCTACGGCAACTAGCGTCAGTCACTTGGCCATCAGTCAATCAATAATATTTTCATTTGCCTTATTTTTTTTTATTTATCTTAATTTGTTCTTGAAAACAATAATTATGCAAAGATTTTACAGCAAAACTAAATCAATGAATTCTAAATTTATTTTTTTATCATAAATATTGAAGAAATTAATATTCTTTAAGATTAAAAATTATTTTATTTAGTTTTTTGTTTTATTTATCTGAAAGCTTTTCTTTTAAATCTTCCAGCCTTTACTTGTAATCCTTGTTTTATGACATCATTTCCATGTATTGATTATTCCTTGCCTTCTTATTTTTTTCCACTAATAATAAATGGCCTTTCGAAAAGAAAACTAACGATCAAAAATTGTCAGCGAATGTGAAACACCAAAATCATTTCGGTATCTCCTCCTAGAAATCTGCAATTTAAAACTCATTTATCAAAGTTTCGAAAATGAGAAAAGTTTTTAAAGAAATTACTTTTTTTTTCCTTAGTTCAAAAGACAGAAATTTTAATGATCGGTGATTACAAGCAATCAACTAAGCTCTTTGATGAATACCTTGGCTAAAATTCTGAGGAAAAAAAAAATACAAAAAGTTTTATCGTCATTAAAGTAAACCTGTTAATACCATTTCATACCAGTATTTCTTTAAAAGAAAAATGGTTTAAAAAAAAGTTATAAAGTAAGTTCAAAAGAAATTATAGATTCACTCCTGACACAGTGGTTACGCGTATGATTTTCAAATAAAGAATGAAGCTACACAGTAAGAGGATTATACAAAATATCAGCAAATTACCCTTAGAATTCCTCTCGGAAACCAGCAATTGATCATCACATAGCATGCACCGGTTACTCTCTCTCTCTCTCTCTTTCTATTTCTATTTATATGAATATACAGGGTGATTATAATGGAAATCCCATTTTCAAAATGCTGTAAAAAAAAAAGAACAGAAAGAAAGGGGAAAAGGTACGGCATCAAAAAGGTTCCAAAATGTATTAATAGATGGCACTGTAAGCGACATAAAGAAAGTGAATTCGGCTGTCAGTGATATTTACTTAATCGAAATCAGCCAGTTAATCGGAATTACAACGTATTTGTCACGAATTGCACATTAAACCAACTATAGTTTTCAATTATGCCTGTCTGTTTCAGTGTGTTTTTAACGGAAAAAATGACTTCCAAGTTATTGAACAGTTGTGACACTGTTAATGGAAAGCCCATCCACTACGGCAAGGTCATACCAAATTGGATGGGAAAAATCGATTGAACTTTTTTTTTTTTTTTTTTTGATGCCATACAATTTCCCCCCTTCGTTAAGTATCTTCAGTTCAATTTTGAACTCATTTTGATAAGTGGTTCTTTTTTTTTTAAAGCAATTTGAAAGTGGGACTTTGATTATAATCACCCTGTATATACGTGCGGTTATCAAAATAAAGGAAACACCTCTGAAAAAAGTGATATTTAAGAATGCGTTTCGTAAGCATTAAAACGTAATCTTAGCTACCAATTTTTTTAAATATACAAAGTATATATCATGGTAGTAGGATGTAACTTTAGTAAAGTTGTATATCTCTTGAATTTTTGTCAAACGGGTAAAATGGCAGATCTCACTGACTTTCAAGGAGGAAAAATTGGGGAAGCTGGACTAACTGGAGCAACTGTGACCGAAACATCACAACTTTAAGATGTTTCTAGAGGTACGGTGTCTAAAGTCATGACAGAGTAAACACAGCGTACCAGAACAAGCTCGGTAAAGCAAAAGAATGGACTGAAAGAGAAGCTGAATGAAAGAGACCGACGGTATTGAAGCGAATTGTGTATTTTAAAAGAAAACAACTGCAGCCAAAGTGACTGCAGAGCTCGATCAGAATCTGGATTCTCAAGTGTCAATAATTACAGTTAGGAAGCACCTTTATAAACGGACATTTATTGCAGAGCAGCTATCCCAAGTAGGGATTGCAATACCGGAACAAAATTTCAATACCGATATTCGGTATTTTTTATCTTAATACCGGGATACCGGTAGTAGAAATTTTTAGAAAAGGAAGAAAACACACGTGTTTTTTAGTTTTATTTTCCAATTTTATTAGAGAATGTAAATATCACAAAAAAATTTGTAACTTATAATAATTATAACAGTAAATAAAGATTCATAAAAAGTAAAGGAACATCATATTTATTTAAATCCCAAAAAATTGTAAATATCACTATTCAGTCTGTGGTACTATTACAAATTTTTGAAATGGGATCTTAAAAAACATAAACTGAAGTATTATGAACTGATTTTTTATGCTCTTTAATGTTATTCTTAATGATTATTATGGGGTATTATTTATGAGTATATATATATATAATAAAAATATTTTGAACGCTAAAGTATGATATACAAATGCAATGTGAATAACAAACTCACCAATTTAAAAAATATCGAAATATTACACACTTTCTTCACAACTACAGCCTTGTTTTCACAGATAAGAATTTCTAGTTTTCAGATAAGAATTGAATACAGATAAGAATAAGAATAACAGATAAGAATTCCAAATTTCAGTAAATACCGAAAAAACGGTATTTAAACTTGGGAATACCGGTATTACAAAATTGTACAATTGGCTCAAACTACCGGTATTCGGTATTGCAATCCCTAATCCCAAGCCACTTGTGCACATCTAATAATCCCCAAACGTCGCCTACAGTGGTGCCACAACCAGAAAATATGGTAGACTGATAAGTGGAAGACAGTTATAAGGTCAGGCGAATCATCTATCACACTTTCCCCACAGCAGGGCGTGTGCAAAAAGGACACCTGCACAAGCGTATGATCGTGATTGTCTTCTTCCAACTGTCAAGCATGGAGGTGGAACTTTCTTGGTATGGGCATCTATGTCGTGGTTTTCTGCTGGACCAATCGTAACGCTGAAAGTAAGGATCACTGAAGAGAAGATTTGAGAAGTTTTAGCTGATCAAGTCCATCCTATGCTGCGAATTTTGTTTCCTGTAGGAGATGGAATTTTCCAGAATGAGGATGATCTATTCATGCAGCGAGACCTGTCCAATCATGGTTTGATGAACACGAGGATGAAATTAAACATCGACCTTGGCCCCCACAGTCTCCCTACTTCAATATCATCAAACCGTTATGGTCTATTTTAGATCGCTTAATCCGGAATCGATATCCTTTATTGGTATCTCACCGGGACTTTCATAGTATCTCCGTGAATAATGGTTCAACGGACCAAAACACTATTCAGCACATGAATGATTCGATTTCCAAACAAATCCAAGCTGTATTACATGTCAAAACGCCATATTAGTAAAGGATTCACCCTTATAACTCTAGGGTGGTTCCGTTATTTTTATAACCATTGTATATAAAATATATTGGGCCTGAATCGCCGAGTGGCTAGCGCTCTGGCACTCGGTACCACAGGTTTTGGTTTCGAGTCCCGGCGGTGCCATGGATGTTTGTAGGGTTCGGAATCCACATTAAACCGTAATCCCAGTCTAATAGGAACGTAGAGCGTTGCGGGGACATTGTTACTCCGCGTCCGTGGCTTATCTTCAAGTTACACGCGCCCCCTGGGTAATGCAAAGTGAGTAACGTCTGTACAGCAGCTCTAACCTTAAGGCATCCAAGACCAACCTGTCTAAGTGTTTGCCAGCTCCATTAGAAAGAGTATATAAAATATTCAAATTTGAAATTTAAGATGTTTTTTTAATATCCAAATTGATATTTTTATTAAAAATATATAATTTTAAATTACAATTATTTAATAATTATTTTTCATAATACTCATGAAATTTCAAATTTCATTTTATCATTTGGTGTATTTCATGTTTATTCAGGTCTTTCATGTCTTTTCAGAAATACTGTAAAGGATAAAATTATAAAATTTTCTTAATTTCTTTATTCTAAAATTTAATTGGTTTCAAATGCACTAAAAATTTACTAAATTTATTAATTTTAAAATTTATTAAAATTATTTTAAAATTAAGAATAACATTTTTGTATCTGAATGCATCTTTCATTGACATTTTAATTAGTTAAAAATTTGTGATATCATATAAAAAAAATAGTAAAATATTTTTTTTTTCATTTATTTTTTATGAAACAGTATCCTAATAAATATACAGAAACACATGTAATAAAAAAATTCTATCTTATAAACAAAAGTGTTGTCAGCATTTTAAATTTCAACGGTAATTAAAATAATTATTATAACAGTTTAAACTTTCAGATGGATATAATATTAAAGAAATAATTGCTTTTAAAAATATTAAAAAAGGAAATGTATTGTAAAATGAAAAAAAAAGCAGTAAGTATCAAATTTTTGCATATTCAATACTTTTTTTTTATGAAAATCATAATATTTATAAAAAATATGTTTTCAAGCAAAAATATAGTTTTGGTTCAGTGTGTTCAGCACTTAATTAATAAAAGTTTAAAAAATATTTCTTTGACAATTTTATGCGTCATTTAACTTTTTTTTCCATAAATAATTTTTTATACAACCTATTATTTTTATTAAAATTTTTAATCCAGTTTTTAATAACGTGTATTTTTCTGTTAACAACTCTTTCAAGCAAAAAATGTAATCAATATGGTTCTTTTATTTAAAAAAAAAGATCTTTTAGAATTTAAAAAAAAAATTAATTAGGAGAGAATAATTAATTTTTAATTGAGTGTTGTAGGTTATTCAACTTGCTTGGCAATTTTAGATTGATTTTTTTTTTTTGTTGTTGTTGTTGTTACCTACCATAAAAATCAGGATACCAAAATTAATGCTCAGAACTGATAAAAACTTTACTTGCAGTTTGTAACGTTTATATAAATAAGCGATCACAAAACACAAACTAAAAGACCATTTACTGCAGTAAAACTTATAAACAAGTAATATATAAAAAAAAAATTAAAGTCAATTCCTTCTTTTTTTTTTCTCACTATATTGTAGGAAATCCTTTATAAATGATTTTCATTCATTTTTAAGTTTATCTGGCGCCATCTATTGGTGGATACATGCAACTTAAATCTAAAAAAAAAAAAAATAAAATTAATTAATTAAATTTAATTAATGAATTAATATTTAAAGAACTATATTAACATCTAGTGTCATCCACTGAAAGTTAAAAAAAAAATGTATTTGAACTTGAGTGGATGAATAAAAAAGTGTTTTATGAACGATTGAAAATTTGAACAAGATATAGATAGGGAGAGTGTGAGCTAATAGAAGGAATTTAAAAAAATACAAAATCTAGTATTGTAGTGTGCAGGTTGGGCAACCAGATTGTAATTGGGTGGGGTCGTGTTGAGATACTTGAGCCACAAATTGGTTTGTAACTCTACGGTCATTTTTGCACACTTTAGGTTAATTAAACATGAACCTATAATTTGAAGTGGATTCCGAAATAAAAAAAAAAAAAACTTCCTAAATTAAAATTTTGGATATTTTAATTTTATTCTAATGAGAAAATTACTTTCTTTATATGTTTTTCATCATCATGATGAAAAAGAAAAAAAAAAAAGAGTGAGATATATATTCATAGAGTTCTTCGTTGTTGACGTACAAATTAAAACAAAAATATCTACATAACTAGAGAAATAAAATGTTGCTTTTTCAAATTACAATACTCAGCCAGACTATTCCAGATGTTTCTAACAGTGCAAATCAAAACAACATGCAAAATATACTAGGATCACAAGATTAATCCATATATTTAAATAAAATTTCAGTATTGATTCTCTGAGCAGCCATCTGTGGTTGATACCGCTTGACGTTTACATCAGCTAGAAACTGATTACTCTATGAGTGATGCAATATATGTGCTCATCAAGTATGTACCCTTTGATGTAATATGTATGACGTATATGTAATGCGTGACAGGACCTAAGTGTTATCTGTTTCATTTACATATAGATTAGAAAGAAGGTAAATTTAATTATATCAACTTTTTCACTACTATGTGATAAGCACATATACCAAAATAAACTAAATATTTTTAAATAAATTTATTATCTTGAACATAGCATTATTATTTAAAAAAGGATGTAGATGGCATTTTAATACATTTTGAAAAGTGTTGTATGTCTACTAAAGGGACATTTATTAAAATAATTTATCGTCGTATGTCATGAGTTAAGAACTCTGATTTCAATATTTTTACATAGACTACAAAAAATGATTTTTTATTTTATTTATGTTGTGCAGCTAATTGTATTATACTATGCTAATTTTTAAAATAATTGTAATGGTATAATATAAAAAATATTTAATAGCTATAAAATTAGTTATAAATTTATTAACTTTGTTTAAATGGCTATAATCTTTAACTTTGTAGATAAAAACTGAATAGATAAAGTATAGAATTTTCCATGGTAAAAATAAAAAATGTAAAAATTTTTCAATAAAGGGTGAAAAAAAACAGTAGGATTTTTTCAAAAAAGAGCAAAAAAAAAAAGAGGCAGAGATTTTAAAAATGTTATAGAAAGATAAGATCTCGGATAAAAAAAAGTATTATAAAAATAAATGAATAGTATAAAAAATACGCTTTTAGAGTTAATCAAACTAAAAGGTAAAAAATAAATTAATAGCTCAAAAACTAAAAAACACGCTTTTAAAGTTAATCAATCTAAAAAGTAAAAAAATAATTGTTAACATAAGAATAAATGACTGACGAGTAAATGAATGTTACCAACTGTTCTAAAAGCGTGAGCTCGGATATCAATCTTGATAATTTTTCACTAGTTTCATGCCGAAATGCAAAGTTAGTTTAAAAATGTCATACAAAGCACCCCCACGCTTTTAGAACAGTGACATTTTCTCGTTCCAGTCATTTTATCGTCTTATGTTAACAATTATTTTTTTACTTTTAGTTTGGATTCACTCTAAAAGAGTGCTTTTTAGTTTTTTTAAACTATTAATTTATTTTTTACTTTTAGTTTGATTAACTCTAAAAACATGTTTTTAGTGTTTTCAAATTATAATATTTAAATGAGGTGTAATTGTAATTGTGAGTAAAACAAAAAGGCTAATGCAGGTGAATAGTCCGTTGTGCCACTGTCCCACGTAGGTTTGAATGTCTTTACTGAATACTTTCATTCTACATGGTTTAAATTGATCTTTTATAAGTTAAAAAATAAAAATCTCTAATCCTGGCGTCTTAATCATGATGAAGATAATAAATTATCAAAAAACTATTTTAGTGTCGTTGGTCTTAAGTCTACAACGTTTAAATTAAATCTGATCGTTTAAAGTAGGGCAAAAATCCCAGGCCCAAAAGACAAAGACGAACTAATTACAAACAAACAAACATTCAGGTGAAACTAATATAAAAAGCGTATTAAAAAGAATCAACTGTTTTCTTTCTGAAAGATGCCTGTAAATGTTTCTTTGAAGCTTAATAGTGTATATGAGGAGAAACAGATCTCAGGGGAAAAAAGTCAGTTACATACATACATACAAACAAACATATACAAACAAACATACAAACATACAGGTGAAGCTAATAAAGCGTATTAATGATAACTCTAATTTAAGTGTTTAAAGTTTGTATCATATTTAGACATTACAGGGTAAGGAAATCAAAATGCAAAAGAAATTTTTTTCAAAAATTTAAAATCGGATGAGCCGGATATTTTTTTTTTCTATTGCAGCTGGCAAACACTTAGACAGCTTAGTTCTGAGTTCCATAGGGCTAAGGCACTGCACAGACGTTACCTCACTTTGCATTACCAGGGGGCGCGTGTAACTTGAAGATAAGCACGGACGCGGGAGTAACAATGCCCCCGCAACGCTCTACGATCCTATTAGGACCGGGACCTACGGTTTAAAGTGGATTCCGAACCACTACACACATCCATAGCACCGCCGGTTCTCGAATCCGAAACGTGTGGTACCGAGCACCAGAGCGCTAGCCACTCAACCATTCAGAAAGGATGAGCCGATATACAGGTTAAAAATAAAATTCAGAATTAAATCTAAACAAAAAGCGTTATAGTAATCTTAAAAATTTAAAAAAAAAATTTAGGCCAAACGATTTTTCTTTTCTTGAAAAATCTCATTTTTGCAAAATTGTCTTTGATTCTAAAAAAATCGTCTGGTAGAAGCATTTACACATTATTTAATTATATAATTATTAGCCAGTGAAAGAAATTTAAGTATTATGTAAAAAAGGCTTATTAAAGAAATTTTTAAAAGATTTAAATATTATGCATAAAAGCGCTCATGAAATAAAAAGTTAAAAGCTAAAAGAAATTAAAAAAGACGTTCAAGAAAGAAATTTAAATATTATGTATAAAAAAAAAAACTAATGGAAGAAATTTAAATGTGTATAAAAAGTACATTAAAGAAATATAAAAAGCTCGTGAAAGAAATTCAAAAAAATGAAAGTGGTCAAGGAAACCACGGCTCCCGCTCACTAAAACAGTACTCATATATTTAATGGATAAAAATAATAAACACACATAAATAATGTGCACCAGAATTTCATTAATAGAATTTGCATTTATTTATACTTATTAATTAGAATTTACATATTTAGTTGCAAAATTCAAAGACAGATACTGAGAAATTCAAAACCAAAAACGCCTGTGCAAATTATTATCAATTAAGACGTACACAAATAAAAATATTTTTATTTCAAAATTTTTCTTTCTTCCATCAGATACAAGATGAATAATTCAGTATTTATTTAGATTTATAATAAAATATAATTGAATTTTTATATCACATTTAATTTTTGTTGTATTAAATAATATTCAAATTTATTTCGACAACATTGTTCGTGGCAAATTCTTAAATGTTTTAATAGTCAGTCAAGTTTAGATCAATCTTTATTAATATAACGACATCTGAAACAAATTGTTACGGTTTCTAAACTTTTACAACATGAGTTTAAAAAAATCATTTCAGAACCCTTTTGGAGCATGCTTTATCGGCGAAGTACAGCCAATAATTTTGTGTCAATTTTCATTTTGAAAGCGATCTTGACATAGCAAAGACGAAAGTTAAAGCGATAGTAAAAGCGAGAACTGGCAGATAGCAAACCTCGGGAAAGGGAAATCAGGTGTGTTTCGACAAATACGACACACAAATTATTCTGAAGCTTCCCCGTGTGCTAAAAGTTGGTAATCTAATTGTCACTTAAGATTGAGTTTGCAAAGCCTTGGAGATTTTGAATCGGTACAACACACTGATTTGGAGATAACTGAGGTTTTCGAATGAAGAATTTTGTAAATTACCTTCCTAAAAGAGAATAATTTCCTCTCACTTTGTTTATAGGAAAATGGATAGAAAGTTTTTGATTTCTGTTAAATTATATACTATTATAAAAAATTATTTGCACTCGTAATTTATCAAATATGTCAAAATATTAAGAGGTCAAAATATTAATAATTATTTAATAGTATCAGTATCCTCAGTAGTATCAGTATTTCTTTAAAAGATGGTTAGAGAACCTTCTTAATTTTTAGTGGCATATAGATTTACTGTTGACAGTAACACATTGTACTAAACTGGTAAAAGTTAATTGTGAAAAAATAGTGTAACGTTCATTTTAATGCACTACATTTATTAGATATTGATCAAAATGTAATGAATGATAACTAAATTGCAAACTAACTCCGTGGCACAACAGCCTAGGGTGGGCCAAGGCCGTCCGTTTACTGGCAGAATTTCGAGATAGGTTTGGTTTGTCGCAACTCACTCTCCCTATTTTTCACACACTTTAGGCCAATTAGATCCGGGTCCTTACTGTTTAACGTGGATTCTCAACCAGTAACGAACATCCATTCTGCCACCAGGATTGAACCTGAAGCCGTGGTACCAAAAGACCAAAGAGTTAGCCAAACCGCTTCGAGACAGGAGGTGCTTTCATTTTACAGGATAGGGTTGTCCAACCCTACGTCCAATTCTCTACAATCATATCAGACTGGTACCTACAATTTAAAGTTTATTGTGAAGGACAATCATCAACATCATTAACTTTACATTGTAACCTTCATTTGTGGGCCAAGTCCGTCTCTCTACTAGAAAATTACGAGAAGAGAAATTTCCATTTTGATGAAGATTTGTCAGTCCTACTCTCGGCTTTCAACAGCCATATTAGACCAGGACCTATAAGAAAAGTTGATCGAACCACTATATAAACATCCATGGTACCGGCAAAACTAGTATAACATTCTACTCTTTCTTCCAGATGGCACAAGAAGGAATAATAAAGAAATAATTCAGAATAATAATAAAATATAATTGAATTTTTATATTCCATTTTAATTTTTAATTTATTAAAATAAGCATTCCAAATTTATTTTAACACCATTTTATGACAAATTCACATATGTTTTAACCAACACAAGTTAAACAAACGTTCAATTTCCTTTTTGTTTAATTATTATAACGACGTCTAAAAAACTCAGGGAAATTGTTGCGGTTGTCTAACACAACGTGAGTTTAAGAACTACAAAAAGTCATCCCAGAAGCCCTTGGAGCGTGCTTTATCAGTGATTGCAGCCACTAATTTGTGTCAATTTCATTTTGAAAGCCATCTTGCAGGCATAGCAAGACGAAAGTTAAAGAGATAGTAAAAGCGAGAGAACTGGCAGATAGCAACCCTGGGGGGAAATCAGGTGTGTTTCGACAAATACGACAAATTATTCTAAAGCTTCCAGTGTGCTAAAAAGCTGGTAATCTAATTGTCATAAGATTGAGTTTGAAGCCGTGGAGATTTTGCAAACGGTAGAACACTGATTTGGAGATAACTGAGATTTTCGAATGACAAATTTTGTGACACAACTTAGTTATGGTGAGATTAAATTCGCTTGTAATTAAAAGAGAATAATTTGTTTACTAGAAAATACGTAGAAAGTTTTTGATTTATGTTTAAATTTGCATAATGCTATTATAAAAAAATTATTTGTAAACTCAATTTCCTGAAAATTTGTTACAAAATTATTCAAATATGTTATAATATTTTTTATCAGTGGCTCTGAAATTTTTTAAAAATCTTGTGTTGCGGTTTCTTTAAAAGTATTTTGATGGCACGAAAACCTTTTAAATTAACTTATTTAATATGTAGATCATTGTTAATGAAACAGGTAAAGATAATTCTATGAAAATAGTATAATATTCATTTTAATGCACTGCATTTTATTAGCTATTGATAAGATAAAGGCACTAATTAACTAAAACAGTCTCTGACACTAGAGTTCTTTGGTAGCATAATGGCATAGTTTGAGGAGACAGTTTTGGTTTGGTTTGTCGTTCTACTGTACTTTTTTAACACTTTAAGCTAATTAGACCGAGACCTACTATTTAACGTGGATTCGATACCCTAATAAGTCCATGCCACCGTCAGATTCAAACCTGTAGGACGTGGACCAAAGGGTGAGCGAAACCCATTGACCATCAAGCCGCTTCGAGACAGGAGATGCGTTCATTTTACAGGGTAGGGATTGTCAGCCCTACGTTCATTTGCACTACAATCATATTAGACCCGACCTACAGTATCAAGAGATTATATATTGTCGAATGGTGATGATGATCATCATCATCATCAGCCCTAACAGCCCCATTGTGGGCCAAAAAAATTATTTACAAATTATTTCCTGTGAATGTGTTACAAAAAGTTTAAAACATGTCTTAAAATTTTCAGTATTTCTTATATTTTCTTAAACTTGTGTGGTTGTTGTCTCTTTACAAACCTTTTGATGGTTAGAGAACCTTTTTGAAACTTAAATTAACTTACTTAAAAATATGATTTAATTTTCATAAATGTAACATCTTTAAACTTAACTGTTAAATTTCCTTTTTCTTCGGCTATTTTATAATACTTTGGTGTTTATGAATTCAGTACTGTTCATTTATAGAATATACGTTTTTTAAAACAAATTTAGAGTACAGAAACAGTTTTTTTTTATCTTTTATGCGAGTACAAACATTATACATTTCTTCTTTTTATTATTGGCGCAGCAGCCCCATGGTGGGCCAAGGCAATCTGCCTACAGACAGATTTCAGGAAACAAGAGATGTTTTTCTTTTTATGGGGTAAGATTATCAACCCTATGCTCAACTATCTATAGCCATATTAGATCGGTACCTACGGCTTAAAGTGGATTCTGAACCACAACAAACATTTTTTTTTCTAATTCAGTTAGCAAACACTTATACAATTATCCTTTACACCTTAAGGCAAGTTTCTGCACCGACGTCTCTCACTTAGCACTACCCAAGAGTTGCGTGCAGCTTGAAGGTAAGCTACGGATGCGGAATAACAATAACCCCGCAACACTCTGCGATCTGGTTAGACCATCACCTACGGTTTAAAGTGAATTCCGAACCATTATAAACATCCATGGCACTGACTCAGGGAGACTTGAACCTTGTGGTACCGAGTGCCAGAGCGCTAGCTACACGACCATCAGCCTCCCTTCCCCACTACAAACATCCATGGGAAAAATTAATAAATATTTTAACCGCTACAATTTTAGAAAATCGTTCAATTTCCTTTTGTCCCCTTTCTGTTTAATCATTATAACGACGTCTAAAACAAATTGTTACGATTGTCTAAACTTGCATCGTGAGTTTAATAACCAAAAAAATCATTTCAGAAGCCTCGCAGCGTGCTTTATCAGCAAAGCACAGCCACCAATTTGTGTGAATTTTCATTTTGAAAGCGATCTTGCAGACATAGCAAGACGAAATTTAAAGTGATAGTAAAAGCGAGGACTGGCAGATAGCAACCCGGGGAAATCAGGTGTGTTTCGACAAACGCGACACTCAAATAATTCGAAAGCTTCCAGTGTACTAAAAGTTGGTAATCTAATTGTCACTAAAGATTGAGTTCGAAGCCTTGGAGATTTACCCTGATTTGAGATAACTGAGGTTTTCGAATGAAAACATTTGGTGACACGAATTAGTCATAGTGAATTAAATTCGCTTGTAATTAAAGGAGAATAATTTTTCTCTCTTTTTGTTTATTGGGAAATGGGTAGAAAGTTTTTGATTTAGGTTTAAATTCACGTAATGCCATTATAAAAAATTATTTCGAAACATAATTTCCTATAAATGTATTACAAAATTTGTCAAATAAATAAAAACATTTAGATCGGTAGTTCTCAAATATTTTTAAAATCACATGCGTGATGACCACTTTAAAATCTTTTGATGGTTAGAGAACTTTTTGTAATTTAAATTAACTTACTACTTAACATATAGAATGTTAATAAAATATTTTGTACGAAATAGTTAACGCTAATTGTATGAAAATAGTACAGCATTCATTTTAATGCATTGCATTTATTAGATACTGATAATCTAACATACTAACTAACTCTCTGGCACTACAGCCCATGGTGGCCCCAAGGCAGTAGGTTTACTAGCGAATTCGAGATAGATTTGGTTGAGTTTGTATTTCTACGGTAATTTTTTGTACACTTTGTTTAATTAGACCTCTACATGCTGTTTAACGTGGATTCCGAACCACTCACAAACATCCATGCTACCGCCAGAATTCGAACCTGACGCCTGTGATACCAAAAGTAGAGCGTTAGTCAATTGGCCCTAAAGCCACTTTAATTTTATAATGTAGAGTTGTCCTCCCTATGTCCAATGGTCTACAATCATATTAGACCGGAACCTGCACTTTAAAGTGGATTGTAATGAAGGATAGCCATCATCCTCATTAGCACAACAGACCCCATTGTGGGCCAAAGCTGTCTACCTCCAGGCAGATTACGAGATGAGAGATGTTCTTCTTTTTATGGGGTAGAGTTGTCAGCCCTACGCTCAACTTTCATCAGCCATATTAGATCGGTACCTACGGTTTAAAGTAGATTCGAACCACTACAAACCTCCATGGTATCGCCGGCACTAGTATAACATTCTTTTTTCTTTCTTCTAGTGTCAACAAGATGAAAAATTCTATCTTTAGATTTGTTCAGATTAATAATTGAATTTTTAAATTCCATTTTAATTTTTAATTTATTAAAATAGCATTAAAAATTTATTTTAACAACATTTTTATGACAAATACACATATGTTTTAACCAGCACAAGTTTAAACAATCGTTCAATTTCCTTTTTGTTTAATTATTATAACGACGTCTAAAACAAATTGTTGCGGTTGTCTAAATTTACAACGTGAGTTTAAGAACTACAAAAAAAGTCATCCCAGAAGCCCTGGAGCGTGCTTTATCAGCAGAGTACAGCCACTAATTTGTGTCAATTTTCATTTTGAAAGCCATCTTGCAGACATAGCAAGATGAAAGTTAAAGCGGTAATAAAAGCGAGAACTGGCAGATAGCAACCCGAGGGGAAATCAGGTGTGTTTCGACAAATACGAGGCTCAGATTATTCGAAACCTTCCCGTGTGCTAAAAAGTTGGTAATCTAATTGTCACTTAAGATTGAGTTTGAAGCCTTGGAGATTTCCAAATGGTAGAACACTGATTTGGAAATAACTGAGATTTTCGAATGAAACATTGTGTGACACGAGTTAGTTATGGTGAATTAAATTCGCTTATAATTAAATGAGAATCATTTTGTTTATTAGAAAATGGGCAGAAGGTTTTTGATTTATGTTTAAATTCTCATAATATTATTATAAAAAATTATTTGCAAATGTAATTTCATGAAATTTTATACGAAAATTTTCAAATATGTCCTATTTAGATACGTAGTTCTCAAATTTTATTAAGATCATTTCTGTGGTGGTCTCTTGAAAAGTATTTTGAAGGCACGAAAGCCTTTTTAAATTTTAAATTAATTTACTTAACATAGAGACTATTGTTAACAAAACATTGTACAAAATAGGTACGAAAATAGCATAACATGCATTTTAATGCACTGTATTTATAAGATATTGATAACATATAATAAGTAATGATAACATAACTACTAACTCCTTAGCACTATAAGCCCATAATGGACCAAGACCTACGCCTACGGGCAGATACCGAGATAGGTTTGGTTTGTCACTCTGCGCACTTTAAGCTAATTCGATGGGATTCTACTGTTTTAAAGCGGATTCCTAAACACTGACGAACATCCATGCCATCGCCACATATGAATCTTGAAGCCCGAGGTACCAAATGTCAAAGAGGCAATTGGAAATCAAGCCGCTTCGAGACAGCAGTTACTTTCATTTTACAGGGTAGGGGCACTACGTCCAATGCTCTACAATCATATTAGACCAGGACCTACAGTTTAAAGTGGATTGTAGTGAATGATAACTATCATCATCTCATTAGCGCAACAACCCCATTGTGGGCCAAAGCTGTCTGCCTAGAGATGTTTTTCTTTTTATGGGGTAGAGTTGTCAATTCAATGCCCAACATTCAACAGCCATATTAGACCATAATCTACGGCTGATACAAGATGAATAATTGAATATTTTGAGAATAATAACTCATGTTAATAACTGATTCCAGGTAAATAACTGAATTTTATATTCCATTTTCATTTCTTAATTTATTAAAATAGCATTCCAAATTTATTTTAACACCATTTTATATGACAAATTCATAAATGTTTTAACCGTCAAAAGTTTAGACAATCGTTCAATTTCCTTTCTGTTTAATTATTATAACGACGTCGTTGTAAGTTTAAGACAAATTGTTACGGTTGTCTAAACTTACAACGTGAGTTTAAGAACCAAAAAATCATTTCAGAAGCCTTGGAGCGTGCTTTATCAGCAGAGTACAAGCACCAATTTGTGTCAATTTTCATTTTGAAAGCGATCTTGCAGACATAGCAAAACGAAAGTTAAAGCGATAGTAAAAGCGAGAACAGACAGATAGCAACCCTGGGGGAAATCAGGTGTGTTTCGTCAAATACGAGGCTCAGATTATTCTAAAGCTTCCAGTGTGCTAAAAAGTTGGTAATCTAATTGTCAGTCAAGATTGAGTTTGAAGCCTTGGAGATTTGCAAACGGTAGAACACTGATTTGGAGATAACTGAGGTTTTCGAATGAAACATTTTGTGACACGAGTTAGTTATGGTGAATTAAATTCGCTTATAATTAAAAAGGAATAATTTCGTTTGTTGGAAAAGGGGTAGAAAGGTTTTGATTTAAGTTTAAATTCGTATAATTATATTATAAAAATTTTTATTATATTTTAATTATTTATTTTTCGCACATAATTGCGGACATTTATTTACAAGAATTTTTATATCGTTTAGACAAGTAGTTCTGAAACTTTATTAAGGTAACTAGGTGTGTGGCGGTTTCTTTAAAAGTATATTGAGGCTTCGAGAACAATTTTAAAATTTAAATTAACTTACTTAACATATCGACTATTGTTAATAAAGACATTGATATTGTACGAAATAAGCAAAGCTAATTGTACGAAAATAACATGAAAGCTAATAAACAATAAAGCCTTAAAGGCCTAATGGCTTATAAAGCCGAACAATTTTAACAATAAAGCTAATTGTGTAACACTCATTTTAATAAATATATAATTCATTTTAACATGTATTCCTTAGATATTGATAACATGTAATGAATGATAACCTAACTTACTAACTAACTTAACTCTCTGAAACTACAGCCCAAGGTGGGCCAAGGCCGTCTGCCTACTGGTAGATTTTGAGACTTGAAATGGTTTCTTTTTATGGGGTAGGATTGTCAACCCTACGCCTTAGGTCTCAGTCTAATATGACTGTAGAACATATCACATCATTGAATAAGTCTCAATCTGACACACACACACATATATATATATATATATCAAGTCTACCAAATAGTGACCTGATAAGTGTTATGGATACTCAGAGAAATCAACTATTATTGAGTGGTATGATGAATTTAAAGGCGGTCGTACAAATATCGATAATGGAGAACTTTGATTGCCTAAAATCGGCAGTTGTTCCGAAAAACAAAAAAAAAAATCTAAAAAATAGTTTTGAAAGACCATAAAGTGAAGTTGTATGAGATAGGCGACACCTTAGAAATATCAGTGTTTACAATTTGTTTACAATTTTACACGAAACTTTGAGCATGATTTCGAAGTGAGTGCCGCGTTTATACATCCGACCGAAAACAACAAAGCGCCGATGATTCAGAGAGCTGTTTGGAACAATTTAAAGCGACATAAAAAGGATTTCTTGTGTCGATATGTGACAATGGATGAAACATGGATCCACTAGCTGAGTGGACAGCCAGTGAAAGTCGTTCAAAGCGATCAAAGACTCAAAAGTTAGCTGGCAAAGTTATGGAATCCGCATTTTGCGACGTGCATGGTATGCTTATCGATGGCCTTGAAAAAAGATAAAACTATCAACAGCAAATATTACATGGCATTATTAGATCGACTGAGTGTAGAAATCACGAAAAAATAGCTTCACATGCAGAAGAAAAGTGCTGTTTCACAAATACAATGCCCTGTGTCAGAAATCGATGAAAACGATGGTTAAATTGAATGAAATATGCTCCGAGTTGCTTCCTCACCCACCGTATTCTCTGGATCTGGCCCCCAGCGACTACTGGCTTTTTGCAGGCATCAAAAAGATGCTCCAGGGAAAGAAATTTGACTCAAATGAAGAAGTGATTGTCGAAACGGAGGCCAATTTGGAGAGCAAAGACAAATGGTTCTACAAAAAAAAAGCCATCCAAAAGTTAGAGGAGCATTGAAATGAATGTATCACTCTTGAAAGAAGAGTATGTTGAAGAATAGAGTCAGATTTCTAAAAATATATTTGTTTTTCTTAGCTAGATCGGAGACATATTGCGTGATGTAAAGTGGATTGCAATGAATGCTAACCAGGTACATAAAATATAATTGCATCACATAAGTGCAATATTTTATAAATAAGTTTAGAATATTAGTTTCATATTTCAAAAGCTAATAAAGGCGCACATGTAAATTATGTTACATATATAATGGTTTCAATTTTTTTTATATAATATGTCGCTTCTATACTTTTTTTTTTTTTCATTAAATTTTTCAAAAAGTAAAAAATCGAATGTTTTTTTTTTTTTTTTTTTAGTATAAAATCAGTTTTGGTGGAAATTCTTTTTAGTTTTCAAAACCAATATAATTTATATTTCTCCCTCAGTTACTGCGCGGTCTGATGTACAATAAGTTAGCTCATTGGCCTTTGGTAACACAAACTTCATGTCCGAATTCTGGCGGTGTCATGGATCTTTGTTCGCAATCCACGTTAAACTGTTGGTCTCGGTCTAATTAGCCCAAAGTGTGCACAAAATGGCTGTAGAGCGTCACACCAAACTAAAACCCTCAGTTATGGCAAAAGACTTAAATTTAACAAATAAAGACATAACTCACATGAAATTATTTTTGACTATCAATAAAATACAGTTTACTAAGAATATAAACTTTTCCTTTTCCTTTTCCTTTTAACTTGAAAGGACAATTGTGAAAGTATGAACAATATCTTTCAAAAACTTTAACAGCACATAAAATAATTGTCACAAATTCAGATTTTTTTAAAACCTTTTTTAAACCGTTAAAATGTTTCAAATTTCACAGCTTCGATACAAGACGATTATTTTTATGAGCCGTTGCCATCCATAAAAATAAAATTTATGAGTTTCATTTAAGTCTATGATTCCGAACAAGTGCTTCCATAAAACGGTTCGTTAAGTTTCGAGCTCGGGAATAACTTGTACTGGGGATTTCGGAACGACCTGGAATATTTCAACAAGAGCTTATTTGCTTTAACAAAGATCAAAGGGGGAGTCTATTTTATGTGAACACTCTTTTAAAGCAGAAAAGGAAGGAATTTTGTTTATTTTTAAAAATATAAACGTCTTTATTATCAGGTTCTTGGGATAAGCGGGAAATATTTGATGTCTCTTTAAGAAAATAATATTCCGATTCAAATGCTTGCGACATATGCTTATGCTTACGAGATTTATGATGCTTAGTGCTTAAGAGATTTTCTCCCAAAGGCGAAGATATTAATGCTTTATTTCTTTATGTTCTATATCTACTGAGATACATGCTAACTATATGAACTATACTCGCTAGCTTATATATTGTGGCCTTTAGGTAATCTATAAAGTTAGTATAGTATAGAAACCCAAACAAAAAAGATTGAGAAAAAAGTTATTCAAAAAAAAAAAAAGATTGATAAGTAATATCTTGTATTATTGCCTAGTGGCAAAGGGATACATGCTGAGTACATGCTAGCTATATGAACTATACTAGTTAGGGTATATATTATGGCCTTTAGACAACAAATAAAGTTATGCAACAGCAGTTAGACAACCAATTCTGCACTGCTGTAGTTATTCAAAAACCTTGTATTATTGCTTGGTGGAAAAGGAATACATGCTGAGATACATATTAGTTATAACTAACTGTGCAAACTATACTATTTAGCGTATATATTATGGCTTTTAGGCAACATATGAACTAACTATAGTAAGATAACCAATTCCACAATGCTGTGGTTATTCAAGAAAAACATTGATAAATGATACCTTGTATTATTGCTTGGTGGAAAAAGAAATACATGAACTATACAAATTAGCGTATATATTATGGCCTTTAGACAACAAATGTTATGCAACAGCAGTTAGACAACCAATTCTGCACTGCTGTAGTTATTCAAAAAACCTTGTATTATTGCTTGGTGGAAAAGGAATACATGCTGAGATACATATTAGTTATAACTAACTGTGTAAACTATACTATTTAGCGTATATATTATGGCTTTTAGGCAACATATGAACTAACTATAGTAAAGATAACCAATTCCACAATGCTGTGGTTATTCAAGAAAAACATTGATAAATGATACCTTGTATTATTGCTTGGTGGAAAAAGAAATACATGAACTATACAAATTAGCGTATATATTATGGCCTTTAGACAACAAATAAAGTTATGCAACAGCAGTTAGACAACCAATTCTGCACTGCTGTAGTTATTCAAAAAACCTTGTATTATTGCTTGGTGGAAAAGGAATACATGCTGAGATACATATTAGTTATAACTAACTGTGTAAACTATACTATTTAGCGTATATATTATGGCTTTTAGGCAACATATGAACTCCTATAGTAAGATAACCAATTCCACAATGCTGTGGTTATTCAAGAAAACATTGATAAATGATACCTTGTATTATTGCTTGGTGGAAAAAGAAATACATGCTGAGATACATGAACTAAAACAAATTAGCGTATATATTATGGCCTTTAAGCAACATATGAAATTATGCAGCAGCAGCTAGATAGCCAATCCCACACTACTGCGAATATTCAAAAATTATTACCACCAAGTAATAACACAAGGTACCAATTATCAAAAGAGAAGAGATTTTTAGCACATAAAATAATTGTCACAAATTCAGAATTTTTAAAATTGTTATCAACATCATTTTTTAAATCGTTAAAATGTTTCAAATTTCACAGCTTCGGTACAGAACAAACGATTATTTTTATGAGTCGTTGCCATCCATAAAAAAAAAATTTATTATTTTCATTTAAGTCTATGATTCAGAGCAAGTGCTGCCATAAAACGGTTCGTTAAGTTTCGAGCTCAGGAATAACTTGTACTGGGGATTTTTGAAAGACCTGGAATATTTCAACAATAGCTTATTTGCTTTTGTAACAAGGATCAAAGGAGTCTATTTTATGTGAACACCTTTTAAAGCTGAAAAGTATGGAATTTTCTTTTTTTTTTTTTTTTTGCAAACATAAACGTCTTTATTCCCAGGTTCAGGGAATAACTTTGAAATATTTGACATCTCTTTAAGAAAATAATATTCCGATTCAAATGCTTAAGAAATATGGCTTACAAGATTTATGATGCTTATTGATTCGAGAAAGGCGCAGAAATTAATGGTTTATTTCTTTATGTTCTATGAGAAATAAAATATCCACTGATATACATGCTAGCCATATGAACTATTCTATTAGCGTATATATTAGTGCCTTTAGGCAACATATAAAGTTACTACTATTAATACTATTACTATCCCACACTACTGTGGGTATTCAAAAAACAGATTGATAAATGGTATCTTGCATTATTGCTTGGTGGGAAAGACATATATGCTAGCTATATGAACTATACTAGTTAGAATATATATTATGGCCTTCAGGCAGTATATAAAGTTATGCAGCAGCAGCTAGATAACCAATACCACACTACTGTGGGTGGCAATGTTTTTGAATAACAAGAAATAATACGAAGTACCAATTATCAAAGAGAGAAGATATACTAGTTATCGTACATATTATGCATTTTAAGCATTATATAAAGTTATTATAGTCTACGTAACAAATCCTACCTTGCTGTGGTTATTCAAAGAACATTACCCTCAATCAATGATAAGAGGTTCCATTTTTTTTTATGTGTGCAATATAAAATATCTGCCACCTCCTAAGAAAAATGCGCCCTTGGGGGCAATTCGCTAAAGAGCTGGACTTTGATATTTCAAATGCGGTGAGTAGTTTTTTCCAATTTTTTTCCAGGTTCGAATCCTGGAGGTGACATTGACTGTTTGTGAGTGGTTCGGAATCCATGTTAAACTGTCGGTCTCGTTCTAATTAGCCCAAAGTGCGCACAAACTGACCGTAGAACGACAAACCAAACCCCTCAGTTATGGCAAAAGATTTGATAAATAGAGACATAACTAGCAAAAAAATATTTTTTTGGTTATCAATAAAAATTATTTTACTAAGGATATAAACTTATACATTTTTATTGAAAATAAAGGTAAAAATTTGGAAGAACAATTGTGAACATGTGAACAAATGAAGGACATTGTCTTCCAAAAACTTTATTAGAACATAAAAATAATTGTCAAAATTCAGTATTTTTTAAACCGTTATCAAAAACATTTTTAAACCGTTAAAATGTTTTAAATTTCACAGCTCGATACAGAATGATTATTTTTATGATTTATTTTGTCATCCATAAGAATAAAATTTATGAGTTTCATTTAAGTCTATAATTCGTGCTGCCATAAAACGGTTCGTTAAGTTTCGAGCTCAAAGATAACTTGTACTGGGGATTTTGGAAAGACCCGGAATATTTCAACAAGAGCTTATTTGCTTTTGTAACAAGGATCAAAGGGGAGTCTATTTTATGTGAACAGCCTTTTAAAGCTGAAAAGGAAGGGATTTTCTTTATTTTTGAAGACATAAACGTCTTTATTATCCCGTTCGCCGAATAAGAGGGAACTATTTGATGTCTCTTTAAAAATAATATTCCCATTCAAATGATTACTAAATATACTCCTTTTTTTTTCGCGATTTATGATTCTTATTGCTTACGAGATTTTCTTCAAGGGCGGAGAAATTAATGGTTTATTTCTTTATGTTAGATGAGAAATAAAATAAAAAAACAATACCCATTGAGATACAGGCTAGGTATATGACCTTTACTAGTTAGCATATACACTGAAGTGACAAAATTCATGGGATAGCAATATGCAAATTTTCAGATGGCAGTAGCATCGCGTAGAACAGGTATAAATGCGCAGTGCTTTCGCAGAGCTTTCATTTCTGTTCAAGTTATTCATGTGAAGAGGTTTTGACGTGATGATGACCGCACGACGGGAATTAACAGACTTTGAACGCGGAATGTTAGTTGGAGCTAGACGCATGGGTCATGCCATTTCGGAAATCGTTAGGGAATTCAACATTCCCAGATCCACTGTGTCAAGAGTGTGCCGAGAGTATGAAATTTCAGGCATAACATCCCACCATGGACAGCGCAGTGGTCGACCGCCTGCACTTAACGACCGAGAGCGGCGACGTCTGCAAAGAGTCGTAAATTCTAACAGACAAGCAACACTGCGTCAAATAACCGCAGAAACCAATGTGGGACGTACAAGGGACTTGTCTGTTAGAACTGTGCGGAGAAATTTGGCTTTCTTGGACTATTCCAGCAGAAGACCGACTCGAGTGCCTTTACTGACAGAACGACATCGCTTGCAGCGACTCTCGTGGGCACGAGAGCATATCGGTTGGTCCCTAGATGAATAGAAAATCGTGGCCTGGTCCGATGAGTCACGATTTCAGTTGGTAAGAGCTGATGGTAGGGTTCGAGTGTGGCGCAGACCCCACGAAGCCATGTACCCTAACTGTCAGCAAGGCACTGTTCAAGCTGGTGGTGGCTCCGTAATGGTGTGGGCTGTTTTTTTTTTCATGGCATGAACTAGCTACTTGGGGATCACTTGCAGCCATTCATGGACTTCATGTACCCAAACAACGATGGGATTTTTATGGATGACAATGCGCCATGTCACCGGGCCACAACTGTTCGCGATTGGTTTGAAGAACATTCTGGACAATTCCAACGAATGATCTGGCCACCTAGATCGCCCGACATGAATCCCATCGAGCATTTATGGGACATCATCGAGAGGTCTGTCCGTGCCCAAAATCCTGCACCATCAACGCTTTCACAATCATGGACGTCTATCGAGACAGCATGGCTCAATATTCCTGCAGAAGACTTCCAACGACTTGTTGAGTCCATGCCACGTCGAGTTGCTGCACTTCGCCGGGCGAAAGGAGGGCCGACACGATATTAAGAGGTATCCCATGACTTTTGTCACTTCAGTGTATATTATAGCTTTTAGGCAGCATATAAAGTACTATAGCCTAGATAACGAATCCCACAATACTGAGGTTATTTAAAAAAACAATGCCAACAAGCAATAATACAAGGTGCCATTTATTTTATCTGTGCAATATAAAATATAGGTCCCTATATGGTCGAGCGACTAGAGCTAATGCTTTCGGTGCCACAGACGTCGGGTGCCATGGATGTTTGTAGTGGTTCGAACTCCACTTTAAACCTGTAGGTCCAGGCCTCATATGACTGTTGGGAGTTAGATTGACAACCCTGCCCTGTAAAAGCTTCTCTTGCTTCGAAATCTGCCAGTAGCAGACGGCCTTGGTCCATCATGGGGCGGTTGCACCAATAAAGAAGAAGAATATAAGGTATCTACAATCTTCTAAGAAAGCTTCCAACCTCACAAAGTATCTGTGTTTAGAATGTCAAATAGTTAAAATACAACTTACAAAGATAAGTGCAAAATTTTCTGAAAACTATTTTGGCTTTTAAACTTCATAAATTATGTAGTTTTATAAATAGTTCTCACTTCTTAAAAAAGTAACCCAAACTTATCTAAATAATTATTTACATTCCATTTAAAAAAACGACGAAAAGGAAAGTTGTAGAAATTGTATTGTATATGCTAGAACTAGACACAGACGGGCCTGGCCCCATGTTGGGGCAGGGCTAATGGCAGATTTAGAGACAGGAGATGATTTCGTTTAGGGGTAGGGTTGTTAGCCCTACGCACAACGCTCTACAGACATATTAAACTGAGATTTACGGTTTGAAATAGATACCGAACCACTTCAAACAACCCTGCCACCGTCGGGACTCGAATCCGAAACCTGGGGCACCAGCCAGACACTCGGCCATCAGGCCCTATTATATCTTTAAAGTTGTAAAATATACTTTGTTATCAAAAATTTTTTTTATAAAAATATGAGTTAAACAAAAGTCATTGGAATTTATTTCATAAGCTATTTAAATTTATTAGTAAAGATCATAGTAGGTAAAATCACGGAAAAGAACCAAAGTCGAAAGTTAGGAGTCGGTATATAAAACATCACTTATAAATCAGGAGTCCGAAATTTTGGGCAATTCCCCACTCTTAATACCAAAAAAGATGCTTGAACGATTAATTATTTATTTTTAAACTTACGTCAAATTATCTTAATTATTTATGTTAAAACAAATTCCTTTATGTGTGTTCAGAATTAGGACACGATGTTCCAAAGCAATTTTTAATTCTGGTAGGTTCTTTTTCATGGCAGAATAAAGCAACTTCTTTAAATTGTTTTGGTACGAAATTGCAACCACTTTACTAATTAAGTCGGTAGTCGACTAGAAAAGCTTTTTACAAGGGGTGTCTTGAAATGCTATTTTAAGATAGTTTAGTTTTATACAGTTTGAATTACTATTTTGTTATTCACGAGTGTATTATATATCATATTTATTTTGAATGTTTACATTAAAATGTTACTTAGAATGTATTAGAATGCTGCGTTTGTTAGTGTTTTATCAATCTTTTTTCCTTTTATGAATTTAATTGAAAAAAAAAAGAAGAATAAATATTTAAAATTTATCTATTTGCTTTCGATGTTGCGAATGATTTTAGTGTTTCGAATGTGTTATCATGGTAAGAAGGTAAATTTCATATCGTTTGAACCTCATGAGTTATTTTTAAATATATAAACTTTGAAAAATTGAAGGCAGAGGCAAATAAGAAAATTATTTCCCTTAAATAAATAAAATTTTATCTAATAGATCAGAATAAATTTGGTTTGATTTCAATAATGTAAATAAAAAAAAAATAATTACAAACGATTTCTGTGCTTCATTTCAATAATTTAAATAAAAAAATTACAAACGATTTCTGTTTCATTTAAGTAATTTAAATAAAAAAAATTACAAACGAGTTCTATTTCATTTCAGTAAATTAAAAAATTATAAAATTTCTGTTTCATTTCAAAAAATTACAAACAATTTCTGTTTCATTTCAGAATTTAAATAAAACAAATTACAAACGATTTCTGTTTCATTTCAATAATTTAAATAATATAATTATAAACGATTCTTTCATTTCAATAATTTCAATGAAAAAATTACAACGATTTCTGTTTCCTTTCAGTAATTTAAATACAAAGATAATTACAACGATTTCTGTTTCATTTCAGTAATTTAAAGAAAATAAATTATTACAAACTATTCTTTCATTTCAATAATTTAAATTAAAAAAATAATCACAAACGATTTGTTTCATTTCAATAATTAAAATAAAAAAATAATTACAAAGATTTCTATTTCATTTCAATAATTTCAATAAAAAAATAATTACAAACGATTTCTGCTACATTTTAAAAATATTAATTTTAAATAAATATATTTCTTGAAGAATGTTTTTAAAAGTGAATAATTAGAAAATTAAAAATGGAACCAAAAATATTAATATTCATTATTATTTATACAATTATCATATATAAACATAGTAATATTTATATACCTTGTAGATATTAAACTTTTATAATGTTTAAATTTAATTGAATATTCAATGAAATTCAATTAATTTAAAAGAGTGAGTTTAAATGCACTTTATAAAGTAAAGAACTTCCAGCATTTTTTGCCGAAATTTCAATACATAAGCTATATATATAATCAATACATAAGCTTTCAATAAATAATCAATATCTAAAAGTGACGCGGCAAAAAAAAAAAAAAAAAAAAAAAAAAAAAAAAAAAAAAATGCTGGAGAGAGGAATCTACTGAATATGCAAATTAAATTTTCAAAACGACGTCTAAGCTTAAAATTCCATTTATAATAAATAGCCGACATTCTCGAATTTTGAGTGACTCAATTTATTTTACATTAGTTGATTCACTTTAATATTATGTGACTTAAGAAATTTTGTGACATTGTAATTCAAGGTTTTCAAAAATTATTTTACCATAAATCTTCGTAAAAGAATTTTGAAGTAGGCCGCGTTGTGAATGCGTGTTATGTAGATTTGATCTTAATGAAAAATGCATTTAAGAAATTTGGAGAGGTTAGAATTGTAACATTTTTACAATGTAAAAGCTTTTATAAAGCTTTTTTTTTGTTTTACATAATGAAGCCAAACTTGTTACACTTGGCTGAATAAGTTAAATTTTCTAACACGGCCATTCTTTTCGAAACATGACGAGAGATGTTTAACTTGGATACTTTAAAAGATTGGCAGGGGCCTACCAAATCTATAGCCTATAAATTATTTCTGTTGGGTTTGAGTGATGAATGTTCTGTTCGGTTTGAGTGAGTATGAAGCCCTGTAGATGTAACACCAGAGGATATTCGTTCTAAATTACAGTGAGGTGCACTATAGTAATCTACTGCTGCCCTATGGCTCAGGCTGAATGTACATTATATCAGATGTTCTAGTGGCCATCATCATTATCATCAACAAGGCCGTCTGCCTTCTGGCAGCTTTCTAGACGGGAGACGTTTTTACTTTTTATGTGGTAGGGTTGTCTGCCGTATGCCCAAATGGAATAATTTAATAATTATTATTTAATAATAACAATAAAAATTCAAATTGGTATAAAAAAAAAGTTTATTATTGTTATCGTACAATTAAAAAAAAAATTTGAGGATTGTTGATTTTTTTTTTTTTTTTTTGGTTTATCGTGGGCCTGACGAAAGCGCTCTGGCTTTTAAACCGGGTTCGAATCCCGGTTGACCATGGGTGTTTGTAGTGGTTCGGAATAGGTCCCGGTCCTAACAGGATCGTAGAGTGCTGCGGGGGATTGTTACCCCACGTCCGTTTACCATTTTACACGCGCCCCCTGGGTAATTTTTTTGGCGAAAGATCACGGTCTATTTGCCAGCTGCATTAGAAGAAAAATAAATAAATAAAGTAAAGCATTTTACTTTCAAAAGTAAACACAGTTTTCATAGTTTACTAAAATTATACATCTTAACTTTAGTAAAACAACAAACGCAAGCTAAATAAACACTGAACAATAAGGAGATCAGTTATTAATGAAACACAGTAATAAATCATATAGTACGAGCGCAACGTCTCACCCAACAGACTACTATTGTCTATGAAACATTTATAGCTGTGCTTAGATGATGGAGACATTTCTAATAAATGATGGAGGCATTTCCTACATTTTCTCACACTTCCATATCTGCATCAAGACAGCAATTGTCTCGAACTTTCCTCGAGATTATGCCAAAAGTTCCATAACATTGCCCAAGCTTGCCAACTTAGCAATATTTTTAGCTTTGTATAGTGAGCATATTTCTTATATTTGCAGTATAAATGTATGTATGTATGTAATCAATGTTAAATAATAATGTCATCAATATTGTTTAAAAATTGTTATTTCATGTATTTACCGGAAGAGTTTGTTTCTTAAACACATATTGATAACGAGTACCTTTATCATTTGCTGTATCATTTAGAATTTAAGTAATTCCTGAAGTCATGGTTTTTAAAATGGATTGATGTCTGAATACGAGTAAGAATAATGCACAAAACTACTAACCGTGACACCATACGTAATGAATAACTTAGTTATCATCTTAAGAATAATCTAGTCTTAAAAGTATTACATCAAAAATAGTATATATCTAATACAGTAAACAACTGACATAATATATGTTTTATGTGTAATATCCCTTTTGTCTATTCATAAAATATAATTACTTGAATAAATTCTCTCATAAACGACAAGTTATTTTTGTTGGTATGATAATTTCAAATTTGATTATTTAATCAAATATCTTATACATTAAAGTGTATTCTTTTTCGCAAAGCAGGGCTTAGTTTAATATATTTCTTATACATGAAGTATTTCAAATTAACGGTTGAAAAATCATATAACATCTATAATATAATTCTATGAGTATGTATAAAAGCATTAAATATGAACCTTTTCTCAGTAACTATATGATAACGTATTTAATTAATTTGATAGCCTTCAGGCTGATGTATGTATAAATCTTTAAATAAATATTAAAATGTATCTATTATTTCAAAATGTACCTAATAATTGCGATATTAAAATGTATCTAATATTATAGCTAAATGTGCGCCAAATATTAAAAATAGGGGCCGATGAAATTTGGAGACTTGTTTGTGGTGCTAACTAACTGATATACCGCCAGATGTGGTAATCTGAGTTTCGTGTACTAATTTTTGCTGATGTATAACTTATAAATCTTTAAATAAATAATAAAATGTATCTATTATACAAAATCAAATATCAAAATGTGCCTAATATTACGATATTAAAATTACTAATATTATAGTGAAATGTGCGCCAAATCTTAAAATGGCCGATGAAATTTGGAGACTTATTTGTAGTGCTAGCTAACTGATATACTGCCAGATGTGGTAATCTGGGTTTATTACTATTTGCAATTCATTCACTTAAATCGAAATGTTACTTGGAGCACTTTCGAAAAAAACTTTTGACGCCTCCAAGTTCTGCAATTTTACCGAATGTGTATACTAAGATCAATACGTTATCAAATGATTAAATGTTTTTTACAAAAACAGGTTTAAGATATCGAAAACAACACATTGAATCTAATAAGAATAAAAAATTAAATAAAAATGTATGCCTATGTTAAATTAAATATTTAACTTTAGATAAACATTAAAATATATCTAATATGATAACGAAATATGGGCCAAATCGCAAAATAGGGTTTGTTGGGAATTTGAAGACTTTTTGTTTCGCTAACTGGCTGATAAATCGCCAGATACGGTAAACCAGATTTTTATATTGCTTACAAATTACAACCCTTGACTTAGCGTACTTTGCAAAATAATTTTGACGCCAAATCCCAACGGCCCCTATTCTGCGATTTTACCGAAATGTGTTTAGCCACCTTACTACAATCAATGCGTCATCAAATGATTATTTTTTTTTGTTTACAAAAATGTGGCTTAGATATCGATAAATATTTCTAGGACATTAACGTAACAAAACAATACATTAAATCTAATATCAATAAAATGTTAAATAAAAATTTTTTAAATTAAATTTTTATGAAAACATACCTAAAATTTCCCAATACTTTTCAATGAATTAATTTTCAAATATAATAAAATGTTTAAGGGATATTAATAGAAAATAAAGGGATATTAAAATAAGTGAGTATAAAAACATTAAATATGCAACTTTTCTCAGGAACTATATGTTAATGCATTTAATTAATTTGACATTCTTCAGGCAAATGTATAACTTCTATATATTTAAATAAATATTAAAATGCAGCTATTAATTTTATAGCTTATTGGGTATGGACACTTTACTACAATCAATATGCTATCAAATGATTAAGTTTTTTTTACAAAAATATGTTTAAGATTTCAATAAATATTTCCAGGACATTAAACTAAAAAATAACAGATTGAATATAATATCAATAAAAATGTATACTGATGTATGTGATGCTAAATTAATTGATTAATAAATTAATTAATTAATCCATTTGACCATCTTTCAGGTTAATGTATAACATATATCTTTAAATAAGTATTAAAATGTATCTATAATTATTATAGCTGAATATGCATGGTCATTTTATTACAATGAATAAGCTATCAAATGATTAAGATTTTTACGTAAATCGTATGCTTAAGATATTAATAAATGTTTCTAGGACATTAACCTAAATAAACAATACATAGAATCTAATATCAATACAAATTAAATAAAAATGTACGCCTATGCATTTAGTTTTGTTAAATTAAGATGAAAAATGTTTTAGGAAAAATACCAAAAAATCCTTAATATGTTTCTATAAATCAACTTATCTGAAAGTTAATTTACAGAAACATTTTAAGGAATTTTTGCTATGTTTTCCTAAAACATTTTTCATCTTAATTTAACATAACTAACATAAAATATTGACATTATTAAACAATTATTATTATTAAACAATATTAAAATATTTAACATAAAATATTAATAAAAATAAAATATTCTTAGACGACGGGGTAATTCAGATTCCAAATTTTAAAATCCATGTCAGTAAATGTTACAGTATTTGAATCATATTCCAAAAGTTTTCCAGATTTCATGGCAAATAATTTTGAAACACGTATGCTAAAATCTACATATGCCTGAAAACATCGGGGAAACAACAGTTGTGCATTAATATCCAACACATAAAAGGGATTTCGGAATATTAATGCCCTCGCCCAAACACTAAATGCAAGATTCAAAATGGTCTCATACCTCCAAAACAGTAAACCACACGGATATCATGGGGAAATTGCTGACGGTCTGCAACGGTTTATGAAGAATTTTTGTGTCGACGAATACATGTGGATAATGCATACATAAAAGTTCTGAATCGTTGTTTTCATTTCACTGGAATATGTAGGCTGTGTACATTTGTTCACTAAAATATTACTTAGAAATATGTATCAAATTATGAATAAAACAATATTTAAAGGAATATTACATTGTCTACCAAAAATATAAGATTTGTTTCATATATAAATGTTTCATTGTTAGTTGCAGTAAAGTAGTTTCAGATTATAACAATGTTAAGTTAAAATAAAAAAAAAGCATCCCTTTTCATAACCAGAAAAAAGAAAATTGCGGTTTTTTTTTTTGGGAGGGGGGTATAAATAATGCATTTAATATGACTATTATGTTGAGAAATAGAAAATCAAATTATGAATATGTCAAAAAACATTCTAAAAGTAATTCTATATTCTTAAAAACAAAGAATAATATTTTTTTGATCCACTTTGGGGAAAAGATTTTTGACGCCTGTTCGCAACGGCCCCGAAATCTGATTTTAGCCACTTTACTACAATCAATTGGCTATCAAATTATTTTTTTTCAAATATTTTAAGATTTTTTTTACAAAAAATAAATAAATATATGTAATTAATTATGCTAAATATTTCTAGGATATTTACCTAAAAACAATACATTGAATCTAATATTAATAAAAAAAAAATAAAAATATATGCCTATGTTAAATTAATATGTTTATTTTATGGAAACATACCTAAAATTTCACAATACTTTTTCAATGAATTAATTTCAAATATGATAAAATATTAAAAACCATATTAATAAAAAATAAAATATTCTTAGACAAAGAAATAATTAAGATTCAAAACTTTAAAATCAATGTCAGTAAATGTTTCAGTATTTGAATCATATTCCAAAAAGTTTTCAGATTCGTAGTAAATAATTTTAAAACACGTATGCTGGAATCTACATATGTCAAAACATAGGACGAAAACAACAGCTGTGCATTAATATCCAACACATAAAAGGGATTTCGGAATATTAATGCCCTCGCCCAAACACTAAATGCAAGATTCAAAATGTTCTCATACCTCCAAAACAGTAAATCACACGATATCACGGGAAATTGCTGACGTTCTGCAACGGTTTCTGAAGAATTTTGTGTCGACGAATACATGTGGATAATGCATGCATAAAAGTTTGGAATCGTGTTTTCATTTCACTGGAATATGTAGACTATGCACATTTGTTCATGAAATATTACTAGAAATATGTATCAAATTATGAATAAAACAATATTTAAAAGAATATTACATTGTTTACCAAAAATATAAAATTTGTTTTATATATAAATGTTTCATTGTTAGTTGCAGTAAAGTAGTTTCAGATTGTAACAATGTTATTAAAATAAAAAAACATCCCTTTTCATAGCCAGTAAAAAGAAAATTTTTTTTTTGGGGGTATAAATAATGCATTTAATATGACTATTATGTTGTGGAAAAAATTATGAATATGCCAAAAACATTCTAAAAGTAATCTTATATTCTTAAAAACAAAGAATAATATTTTATTTGACCCACTTTGGCGAAAAGGTTTTTTGACGCCAAATCTAAACGGCCCCTATTCTATGATTTTACCGAAATCTGTTTAGCCACTTTACTACAATCAATAGACTATCAAATGATTAATTTTTTTTTTTGAAAAATATGCTTTTAGATATCGATAAATATATCTAGTATATTATCCTTAAAAACAATACATTTAATCTAATATCAATAGAATTTAAATAAAAATATATGCGTATGTTAAATGAATTTTTTTTTATGAAAATATAACTAAAATTTCTCAATACTATTCAAAGAATTAACTTTTAAATATCATAAAATATTAAAAATCACAATAATAAAAGTAAAATAGTCTTAGATAAGTAAGTAATTCAGCTACCAAATTTTAAAACCCATGTCTGTTAAATGTTTTAGTATTTGAATCATATTCCAAAAGTTTTCCATATTCATGGCAAACAATTTTGAAACACGTATGCTAAAATCTACATATGCCTGAAAACATCGGACGAAACAACAGTTGTGCATTAATATCCAACACACAAAAGGGATTTCGGAATATTAATGCCCTCGCCCAAACAGTAAATGCAAGATTCAAAAATGGTCTCATACCACCAAAACAGTAAACCACACGGATATCATGGGGAAATTGCTGAAGCTCTGCAGCGGTTTCTGAAGAATTTTGTGTCAACGAATGCATGTGGGTAATGCAGAAATAAAAGTTCTGAATTGGGGTTTTCATTTCGCTGGAATATGTAGGCTATGCATATTTGTACACTAAAATATTATTAGAAATATGTATCATATTTTGCATTAGAACATTATTTAAAAGAATATTACATTGTCTACCAAAAATATAAAATTTGTTTTATATATAAATGTTTCATTGTTAGTTGGTAGTAAAATAGTTTCAGATTATAACAATGTTAAATTAAAATAAAAAATGCATCCCATTTCATATTCAGCGAAATGAAAAGTTGTTTTTTTGTATAAAACAATACATTTAATATAACTATTATGTTGGGAAATAGAAATTATGAATAAGAAAAAATCATTCTAAAAGAAATTTTATATTCTTGAAAAACAAAAAATAATATTTTGTTTGGCACATTTGGCAAAAAAAGAATTTTAGACGCCAAACCCAAAGGGCCCTACTTTACCGTGAAATGTGTACAGCCACTTTACTACAATCAATTGGTTATCAAATTATTAATTTTTTTTTTTTTTACAAAAATATGCTTAAGATTTCGCTAAATATTTCTAGGATATTTACCTAAAACACAATACATTGAATCTGATATTAATAAAAATTAAATAAAAATATATGCCTACTTTAAAATAAATGTTTTATGAAAAACATACCTAAAATTTCACAATACTTTTTCAATAAATTAATTTCAAATATCATAAAATATTAAAAACCATATTAATAAAAAATAAAATATTCTTAGACAAAGAAGTAATCTTGATTCGAAATTTTACAATCAACGTCAGTAAATGTTTCAGTATTTGAATTACATTCCAAGAGTTTTTCTAGATTCGTGGTAAATAATTTTTAAACAACGCGGCTAAAATCTACATATGTCTGAAAACATGGGACGAAACAGAACAGTTGTGCATTAATATCCAACACATAAAAGGGATTTCGGAATATTAATGCCCCTCGCCCAAACACTAAATGAAAGATTCAAAATGTTCTCATACCTCTAAAACAGTAAATCACACACGGATATCATGGGGAAATTGCTGAAGCTCTGCAGCGGTTTCTGAAGAATTTTGTGTCAACAAATACATGTGGATAATGCATGCATAAAAGTTTGAATCGTTGTTTTCATTTCACTGGAATATGTAGACTATGCACATTTGTTCACTGAAATATTACTGTAAATATGTATCTTATTCTGAATTAAAAGAATATTGCATTGTCAGCCATAAATATAACATTTATTTTATTTAGAAATGTTTAATTGTTGGTTAATGGTAAAGTAGTTTCAGGTTATAACAATGTTAAATTAAATTAAAAAGCATCCCTTTTCATATTCAGTAAAATGAATAATTGCGTTTTTTAGTATAAATAATACATTTAATATGACTATAATATTATGAAAATAGAAATTAAGACAATGAATATGACAAAAACATTCTAAAAGAAATTTTATATTTTGAAAAATGAAGATATTTTGTTCGGAGCACTTTGGCGAAAAGATTTTGACGCCAAATCTAAAACCGCCCTATTCTGCGATTTTACCAAACTTGAACAGCCACTTAGCTACAATCAATACGCTATCAAATGATTATTATTATTTTTTTTTTTTTTTACAAAAATAGGCTGAAGATTTCGCGAAATATTTCTATATAATATTAACCTAAAAACAATACATTGAATCTAATATCAATAAAAAATTAAATAAAAAAAATTATGCCGATGCTAAATTAAGATGTAAAAATGTTTAATGAAAACATACCTACAATTTTTTCAATGTTTGATAACTTACAAATATAATAAAATATTTAAACCACAATAATAAAATAAAATATTCTAGATAAGTAAACAATTCAGATTCAAAATCTTAAAAATCCATGTCTGTAAATGTTTCAGTATTTGAATCATATTCCAGAAGTTTTCCCGATTCGTGGTAAATAATTTGAAACACGTATGCTAAATCTACATACGCCTGAAAACATGGGACGAAACAACAGTTATGCATTAATATCCAACACGCAAAGAGATTTCGGAATATTAATGCCTCTCCCAAACACTAAATGCAAGATTCAAAATGCTCATACCTCTAAAACAGTAAAAACCACACGGGATATCATGGGGGAAATTGCTGAATGCTCTGCTACTGTTTCTGAAGGTTTTTGTGTCAACGAATACATGCGGATAATGCAGACATAAAAGAACTGAATTGGGGTTTCTATTTCGCTGGAATATGTAGACTCTGTACATTTGTTCACTAAAATATTACTTGAAAATATGTATCATATTATGAATTGAAACAATGTGTAAAAATATTACAATGTCTAGCCGAAAAATAACATTTGTTTCATATATAAATGTTTCATTGTTAGTTGGTAGTAAAGCAGTTTCAGATTATAACAATGTTAAATTAAAATAAAAATGTATCCCTTTTCATATTGAATAAAATAAAAATTGCTTTTTTGGTATAAATAATACATTTAATATGACTATTATGTTTGAAATAGAAATTATGACAATGGAAAATACAATCTAAAAGTAATTTTTTATTCTGAAAAACAAAGAATGATATTTTGTTTCATGTAAATTTTCATTGTTAGTATTAAACTAAATATTTCGATTTAATTTTTCTTCTTATTTTTTGACATTCCCAATCTTCAAAAGAGTTTTTTTACTAAATGTTTTAGATAGCAAAATATGTGACAAATAAATTTCCAACAAACACACAGTATGTCAAGTGTAAAATACAATAACGGCGTAAATGATATATGAAACCATAAAAGTAGGAATATATGTTAAGTTTCAATTATATGCATAGTGTTTTTTTTTATCTTATATTATTACAAAATTTTTATAAAAATTTATTTTTTAAAAAATGTTTTTAATATAGAATGGTACTTTACATAATTTAGTAACATGGTTCTTCTGACTCAATGCAATTACCCATATTTTTTATAAATGCAGATTATCATTATTTATTTATTATTGTTCTTATTGTTTGATTATTATTGTTTTTGTTTCTTTCGTAAGCTTCACGTTTATATCTAAAGATAGATTCTTTTTTATAACAACGTTTCAATAAACGTTTAAATACTGTATAAATTTATTCATAAATGTATAAATTTATTCACATACTTATTTGCTTGTACAGCTTCCCCTCCCCTGCAAAAAAGGGTACCCTTTATTAAATCTTTTTAATGATCATCAAGATTTACACTTAAAGGGTGGTATATTGGAAATGTTCTAAAGAAAATAACGTATGATGTAATGCAGTTGATTAACAAAATTAATTATCTGCTAACACGAAATTCTCTTCTCTTATTTTAGTGCAATCGATTCAGTAAGTTTATATTTAATATGACCACCAATTTTACCAATGGGACTTCTTTATTAATTCCAGTAATGATCATTAGATTTTGACATAAATGGTATAACCGGGGCCTTGAAACGAAACAAACAAACATATAGTCTAATGGTAGTTGATTAACAAAATTAACATAGTTAATTAAAGGCTAATTCGAAATTTTTCCACACTAAACACGAAATTTTTAGAATAATCTGATCGAAGTGTGAAAAGAAATATATCCACCAAATTTTTATACAACAGTCCTATAAATTTTTAAATTGCAGAAAAGGTTCAATATACAGTATTACAATGATTAATTGAAGAATGTCGTGTTCTTTGCTATGATAACTAAGAAAAAAAGAAAGAAGAATTTGGTTGATTTCAGTAAAAACATTTGTAAAAAATGAAAATAACAGAAATTGTTTATTTAAATAATAATAATCACGGATATTTATTATTTTATCGCAATTATACTATGTAAAGTCAATAAAAATATGATCGTTCTTTAATTATGTGAGAGATGAATGGTTACTATGTTTTTATATAACAACCCAATAAATTAGCGTCACTTTTTTTGTAGGCATCTTAGATTCTTAATATCATCAAGTAGCTAACTGTAAAGATCTCTGTTTTTAACTACACCAAATTAATTAACGAGCTTTTGACTTAAAGCAAAATCTGCTATAATAATTTTTAAATTCATGTGAGAAAGTGCAAAAAAAGGATAGCTCGCACTGGCTTATTTATTTACCAATTTGATGAAAAATTAGCAGGATCGCTTTGACTGTAGCCTAATAAAGCAGTTTCCAAGCTGCAAAACTTCCTTCTCGTGCCAGAGTCATTACTGAATTTTTAGAAAAGATTTAAAATTAACAAAATTTATTATTTAGCATCATTTTACTCCTTAATTACAGCATTTTCAGCATGAGTATATTGAT
>BPLR01003304.1:0-53717 GCA_021605095.1 Caerostris extrusa
TAGATTTACTGATATCGCAAATTCTAGAAAGTTATCCTTAAAAGTCTCAGGAGGCAAGGGTCTTACCTTCGTATCCCATCGGAGGATTGTTCATGGTGAGACATCAAACATGAGCAAACTATCGATGTTAAAAATGATAATTTGTATCTTCTTTAAATTTCATAACTGAAAAACTTAACTGCAAGAGCTCACATGAAGAAATACAACATATTTTCATGATGAAAAAGTATCTTCCAAAAGAACAGTGTTAATTTATGGCAAGAATTAAGTCATCATAGTTCTTATACAAATTATGCACTTGATTTTTCACAACAGAACTATATGTTAAAATATTATGAAAAAAAAGATTATTCAATGCATTTTTATTGATACGCATAAACAAGAACTTGTTTCCCCCAAATTCAAATTATTTCAGGCAAAAGCAAATTGGAATGTTATTGAATTAATTGCATGTTACATGAAATGTTTTACACATTTATGACATGATTATTATTATGATTATTTGTTACTACCAAGCAAAAGTGAAGACTTAAACCAGAATATTTTTCATGTACATCAGTTGTTAATTCCTTTATTATAAATAAATGCATCCTTTAAAGCGTTAAAGTTTTCTTAACACAATTATTTACCAATAAAAAGAGCGACCTTGCATCTTTTACATGCTTCTGGTCAATTGTCAAATAAACACACCACATACAAACACATAAAGAAACAACTCGGGAAGTGATCTATACCTGAATGTCAAATTATATCCCTAACCTGCTTCCTAACCAAAATTAAAAAGAAATTCATTCGTCTAAAACCACTCGGAAGGCAATGTTCTAATTCGGAAGATCTCCCCCAAGGAATTGCCATCAGCGTCTTGGCGTGCTTCCTCGAGCGAGCTCCTTCCATCCCAGCGGGTATCTTTTGAGCAATGAACCACCCATTTAGCATGGGAAAAAACGCAGCAAAAATTAGTTTAGCCGGGGTCCTGACACAACAGTCGGAATAAATTGGAAGAGACAATGACCACGCGCGGCCCTTTTGATTAGGTTTTCCAGAAAGACCTTATTCCTGGGCGAAAGCAGTTTGTTTTTGCAGTTCCGTTAAAAGATGTAAGCTAATTACACCAGGAAACTATTCTGTTTGGTCGGAGGTAAATTAGAGAATGTTTTGGGTGAAAGAGATGAATTGGCCAGGAAGTTGGACGAGGTAATTCTTTGTTGTGTGGGTTGAATTTAAAAAAATTGTTCAGCTATGGTATTATTTCTTGATGACAGAACTTGAATTTAATTTTTTCAAAGCACGAATTCAGACCGGGAAACTTTCCTGACGGTTCTTCTTATCATATGTACATTTTACTTTTTAAAAAATAATTGATATACTTTCAAATTTTTATGAAGAGTTAAAGGTGAATTTATCATAATTCTAATGAAAAAGTAAACATTGAAATTGCAGAAATATTTTATCTAATTTTTTTTTATATCATAGCAGATTAAGGGATTTGTTTTTTTTTCTGTCAATAATTAGATGCAGGTTTCTTATCTACCTAAGATCATCATGATATAGCATTTTGCCAAAATCTTGCTCCATTTTAAATAATTGAATGCTTCTTAAAAGATATTTTCAAAATTTGCTGAATAATTAAAAGTGAATCTACCATAAGTTTCATAGAAAAGTAAACGTTGAATTGCAGAAAATATTTTATTTTAATGCTTTTTCATATCATTGCAGATTAAAAAAAATGTGATTTTTTTTTCATTAACATGCTAATTTAGGCATACTAGTTTAGCAATACAGACTTACATGAAGATCATTATGATACTTTATTCAAAAATTTTGTCCGATTTTAAACTGCTATCAAAAAAACATTTGGGCCTTTAGTATGTAATGCATTGAAAATGTGCAAACTTGTTTAAATTCAAATATATTTGTGAACAAACTTATTTCGGCATGAATTTAAAAAAAAGTTGATTAATAAATAAATTTGATTAATAAATTCTGAGCTTGTTTACTACAAAAATCGAACTAAATATGAAAAAACAACTGTGAAAAATGATGCTTTTAAAATTCTATGGTATTTTAAATAGTTTTTTGCTCTGTCTTTTTTACTGAAAACTTAACTTTAAAATCGTAAATGTTTTTTTCTGGAAATTTAATAAAAAAAAATATTTTGCTAATTTTATGACTAAAAAAGGAATACTTTAATGAAATGACATTACAACAGAACAGCTTATTTTGTATACAAGAAGAACTCATTATCTATAACATATTATTTGCATTTATTGTCATAGCAGAAAATAAGGCATTTAATCTGAATATTAAGAATTATTAACCAATTTGTCAGAGTACATCAGTTGTTAATGCATTTAACATAGATAAACACCGTCTTAAAGTTTTTTCAACACAATTGTTTACCAATAATACAAAGAACGATCTTAAGTCTTTTATATGCTACTGGTCAGTCATCCAATAAACAAACCACACATAAACACATAAAGAAACTACTCGGAAGTGTTCTATACCTGAATTTCAAATTACAGCACAACTGCCGCTTCAAGCGAAAATTAAGAAGAAATTCCTTCGTCGAAAACCACTCGGAAGGCAATGTTCCTAATTCCGGAAGATCTCCCGAGGAATTGCCACCAGCGTCTCGGCATGCTTCCTGGAGCGAGCTCCTTCCATCCCAGCGGTATCTTTTGAGCAATGAACCACTCATTTAGCATGGGAAAAATGCTGCAAAATTAGTTTAGCCGGGGTCCCGAAACAACAGTCGGAATAAATTGAAGAGACAATGACCACGCGCGGCAGTTTTGATTAGGTTTTCCAGCAAGACCTTATTCCAGGGCGAGCAGTTTGTTTTTGCAGTTAGCGTTAAAAGATATAGCTAATTAAATCAGGGAAACTATTCAGTTTGGTCGGAGGTAAATTAGAGAATGTTTTTGGGTGAAAGAGATGAATTGGCCAGGAAGTGGATGAGGTAAGTATTTGTTGTGTGGGTGGAACTAAAAAAAAATGTTCGGGGATGGTATTATTTCTTGATGACTGAACTTGAATCTAATTCTTTTCAAAAGCAGGAATTTACAGACCACAAAACTTTCTTGAGTTTTGTTCTTATCATATGCGCATTTACTTAAAAAATAATTGATAGCTTTTTTTAAAAATTTTGATGAAGAATTAAAAGTGTATCTGTCATAAGTTTAATAAAAAAAGGAAACCGTAAATATACAGAAAATATTTTATTTAATATTTTTTATATCTTTTCAGATTAAAAGATCGGATTTTTTTCTGTCATTAACATGTTAGTTTAGATAAGGGTTTCTAGATGAAGGTTCTCTATATAGGGTTCTCTCTATATTTTTTTCAAAATCTTATCCCATTTTAAAATTGCGATCAACAAAATAGATGGGCCTTTACTAAGTAATGTATTAAAATACGCAAGCTTCTTTGGATCAACCCATATTTGTAAACAAACATATTTCGACATGAAGTTTTTAAATAAGTCGAGAAATAAACAGCATTTTATTAATAAAAATTGTGCTAGGTTACTACATCAATCAAATTAAATATTAAAAACTCTTAAAGTAACGTATTAGTAAATTTCAAATATTTTGTTTGCTTTTTTATTCTATTATATCATTTATTTTTTTATTATGCATCACAGAGTTTTCCTAAATAAGTACGTGCATCTCTTATTTTTTGACATTCGACAAGATTTACATCATTTCTTACATCACATCAGTTCCTTTGCTTCTTCCACAAGTCATTTTCAATCTTGATGCATCTGGATACATAATCTTTAATTAATGCTTAACAAAATGATTATGGTAAAAAAAAATTCTATGGAATTGATATTTCATCACAAAATATATCAGACAACAAAATTCCATCATTATTTTCCTTATTTAAACCTCGTTAGCATCATTATTTTTTAGCTTTTATCATTATTAAAATCGGACATTATTATCCGGACTTTATCTTACACATTATTTTTTTCTTTCTTCAACGGCCGCGATTTTCACTTTTTTCGATAGGATTAACCTCTCTGCATTGCTGAAAACAATATTTTCTCCTCAATCTTCTTCCCCCCGATAAATAACTGCAAATCCCGGTAGCATCTGACGACCCTACACTTCTGTACAACACCCAAGAAACCTATCATAATCTCATCTCCTCAAAATATCACAAAAAAAAAGAAATAATAATAATAAAAAAACTAAGAATATCTCTACCAAATTCATCTTTGTCAGAATATTTTCTGATATTTTGAACTATATTTTTCCCCTTTTCTTTTTTTCCCTCTCGTGATCTTTTTCCCTTCTCTATCCCGGGAGCGTTGTTTTTCTTATGAATGACAGAAAAAGAGTAACTTTTCCTTCATCCATCGGCGGTATGGTTTTCCAGACTGAATATGATGAGGGGGGTGAGATTAACCCCACCCCTCTTTCGTCTTGTGTGGAAAAGACCGACAGAGATGCTGCTAATGCGTGTTAATGACAGCGACACAAAAAAACTGAAATTTCCACCCTCCTCAACTCCCTACTTATCCCTCCCCTTCCCCAGGATGGGTGGGATTTCGGGGGTAATAGAGTCAAAAAAAAGTTACTCTAATAACCGAAAATTAGCTTTTTTTTTTATTAGTAGCATTGGAGGTGCCTTCATCTAAGCTCTCTGATGAAGGTATGGTTTTTTGTTTTAAAAAATATCTTAAGCAGTTTTTATTGGAAGCTCTTCTTTTATAAAACCCCTAGGGTTCATACAAAGTATCCCTTGCTGTGATTTTAATGAATTTTTTAACATTTGATAAAAAATGAATTCATTTTAATAAAAGATTATCTTTTAGATAACATTAGTTTAATTTTTATAGAAGATTAGTAATTTATTTTTAATTTGGGCTAATTTTAACATTTTTTATTTTTGTAACAACTGTTTACATTATTAAGAAAATATTCCTATTGTTAAAACTTCTATTTTACTCTCTATTTGGGATCATTATAAAATTATTTTTTTAAAAAGATTTTCTATAGAAAATAATCCTTTGGCAATTTAAAATTGTTAGTGGTTCGGAATCCACTTTAAATTGTAGGTCCCGGTCTAATTAGCTAAACTGTGCACAAAATGACCATAGAGCGACAAACCAAACCAATCATCGTACTGTTATGTAACACCCAATTCAGATTTCCTGGCTCTGAGAAAAAAATTTATATCTAAGTATTGCTTAACATGGGGCGTGGAGGAATTTCTGTTCAATAGATATTTCATCCACAATCTGATTTCATTCAGAACTATTTGCAGAATAATCTAATTTTTAATTTGACCACGACTTAATTCATATTTCCATTAGATTAGAACTTTTAATTCTTTAATAGCATAACTTATTTAAAAGGCAATTTTGTATTACATATAGATTCGATATGGCAAATCGATTCTAACTATGGGTTCACTAAATATAATATTATCAAATATTCTTCAGTTACATGAAAGTTCAATTGTTCTTTGATTTAAAAAAGTCTCATAAAAATTAAACTAAAAAGATTCCTCTACACATAAACGCATGGATAAAGAAAAAAACTTTTTGCTTCTTAAATAAATATATTTTTTTGGGAGTTTAGATTGCAACAATGGAATAGGCTTCAGAAAAGTCCGATACTGTGACAAATATTTAATAGGTTTTCTATCCAAACAATTGAAAAGTCCCGGAACTTTTCACAAGAGGGCACTCTCTCTCAAAAAAAAAAGGAAAAAAAAATAACGAAAGAAAAATATATTGTACAACTTAAGTCTGTGTCGTTTTACTCTTTTCTAGGAATCCTTCTTGTAGCGAAAGATCAATTTATTGGCGAGAATCAGAATTGGAAATATAAAAAAAACTAGAGTGGTTTTCCAGCGGAAAATTTTCCATTCCAGACACTCCGCCTGGGGGAATACTGGACAGTGGTCTAACCAACCAGAAAAATTGGAAAAAGAAGCATAATGTTTTTTGCCGAACTTCTCATTCATAATACTATTACATAAACCTGGTTGCAGATAACTCCTTCAACTGTTTGCAGAACTAAAAATTTTATAAATTGCATTACATAAATTTCATTTCCACAGCAAAAGAATTATAATAAAAAAAGCACATTTTGTAGAAAATATAATAATTGGTATTAAATGTATGAAAAGAAAAGACGTTTAAAATCAATTTCATTTTATAAAAGAGGACTTTCTCCAAGAATGGTAATAAATTTGTTAATTATTTCATTGTCAATTATGAGTAAAAGATACACATATACGTAGACACACTTTAGTATAATATACGTTTAGGAAAGGTAATAATGAAATATTAATTTAAACTCAATTAGAGGCATGAAGTTAATGAATGTTTTATGTTTTCCTGAACGAATCCAAATGCTATATTTATATTTTTAAATTATATATATTTTAAATTATATATATTTTTCTTACTTTGTTAAATAAAAAATAATAATTTTTATCTACTATTTATTTTTAACTAGTTCTAAAGTTGCTACAATTTTAAGATATCAGAAAAAGTTTGCACTCATAAGTAACAAAACATATTGTATTGAAAGTTCATGAATAAAATCAGAACGTGGAAACAAAAGTAATCGCGTGACTCATATCAAGAACGACAATTTGTTTAATCTCACCGATAAAAAGGGAGGTGAAAGCAAAAAGAAAAGAAAAAAGAAAATTCAGAACCCAGTGGACTAAATGACCACAAGCGTCCCTGAACAAAAAGGAGACTGTCGTACTTTCCATGCTCCATCATACGAAAAGCAGATCAGACTTAATTGCTCAAATCATCTCGTTTCCAGAGCTATAATGATGGCTTCAATGCCCAAGACCCTTTCAGTACGACGCATCTGATAACATCTCAATTAGGAAGCTGGCAGGACTCTCAAAAGTGGAAGCTGAATATAAAACATGGCAATTAATGCAGACCTACGAGGCCAACATTGAGTATGTGTCCTGCACTTGCATAGGCTGTTACGTGCTGTGAGAGGTAAAGAGTCAATAATTGGCATGAGTCTTGTTCAATGTCCGGAATGTACCAGAAAATATATTACAAGTGGAAATTTTCAAGTATAGTTTCTTGGTAATTTAGTTTTTAAAAAGACAAATGTTCCCATTTATTTGTACTGTTAAAAAGTGTTTTAGTTATAAAGTTGTTTAATTTGTTTATTTGATTTGATGAATATTTTGTATTTTTATTACAATGAAGCAACTTTTATCACCGAAAAAAAAGACAGTTTTATAATTTAAGACTGCAATAAAAAGAATTTTAATTTATTAAGTAGAGAATAACAAATCTGGGCAGAATAATGGATTATTGCTACAACATGTGCAGTGCCATACAGAAAGATTCAGATTTGAACCCTCGGTGACATCCAGAGAAGTCATTGCTTTCAAAACAAAGAAAATTGATGGTAAGTGATGAAAACGTTTGTTCATCATTAAGGTATCTCCAGGTATCTCCATCAATAATCCGATGACCTGGTGAGTTTTCTAAATTTTCTGCCATACGATATCAAATTCCGAGGAAGTTATTCTTATTAAAGGTCTCCTGAGAGAGGCAAGGTCTTAACTTCATATCTCGTCAGAGGTTTGTTCATGTAGAGCAGTATCAGTAAAAAAAATCGATGTTAAAATCATTAATTTGCTTATTTTTATTTCATAACTAAAAAAACTATACTGTAAGTGCATCTCACAACCCAGAAATACGAAATATTTATCTCAGAAAAAACACCTTATAAAAAGAACAATGTTAATTTATGATAAAAATTAATTTATCATAGCTCTTATACAAAATAATACACTTGATTTTCCGCTACAGAACTATATGTTAAAAATATTATGCACAAAGCATTATTCAATGGGAATATTTTATTTATATTCACAAACAAGAACTTGTTACCCACAAATTCAGATTACTTGTGCCAAAAGCAAAATTGGAATCTTCTTGAATTAATAACATATCTTACCTGATTTTTTTTTATACATTCATAAGATTTTTATTTGTTAATACCATAATAGAAAGAAATGAAGGCATGAAAGCCAAAATTTTTCATGAATTATTAATGAATTTTACATTGATTATTAATACAACAAGTACATCGATTATTAATGCATTTATTATATTTAAAATATCCTTAAAAAACATTGAATCTTTTCAAACAATTGTTTACAAATAATTCAAAGGATGTTCTTCGTCTTTTTTACAAAGCTACTGGTCATTTTATCCAATAAACACTTGCACCATAAACACATAAAAAGAAAGCAACTCAGGAAGAGTCCTATACCTGAATGTCAAATTACAGTCCAACCTGAGCTTCCAAACGAAAATTCAAGAGAAATTCATTCGTCGAAAACCACTCGAAGGCAATGTTCCTAATTCCGGAAGATCTCCCCAAGGAATTGCCATCAGCTTCTCGACATGCTTCCTCAGGCGAGCTCCTTCCATCCCAGCGGGCATATCTTTTGAGCAATGAACCACCCATTTAGCATGAGAAAAAACGCCGCAAAATTAGTTTAGCCGGGCTCCTGACACAACAGTCGGAATAAATTGGAAGAGACAATGACCACGCGCGCGGTTTTGATTAAAGTTTTCCAAAAAGACCTTATTCCTGGGCGAGCAGTTTGTTTTTGTAGTCCCGTTAAAAGATGTAAGCTAATTACACCGTAAAAACTGTGGTTTGGTCGGAGGTAAATTAAAGAATGTTTTTGGTTAAAGAGATGAATTGGCCAGGAAGTGGGACGAGGTAATTCTTTGTTGTGTGTAGGTGGAATTAAAAAAAATGTTCAGCGATGGTATTATTTCTTGACGACTGAACTTGAATCTAACTCTTTTCAAGCATAGATTCTGGACTACGATATTTTATTGCGTTTCATCTTATCAGACGTGTATTTTACTTTTAAAAAATAATTGACATATTTTTTTAAAAGATTTTCAAAGTGATGAAGAATTAAATGTGTATCTGTCATAAATCTAATAAAAAAGTAAACATTGAAATTTGCAGAAAATATTTTTATGTAATGTTTGTTTTTATATCATTGCCAGACTAAGGGATGTTATTTTTTCTGTCAATAAATAGATACAGATATTCTATCTGCGTAAGATCGGCATGATATTTTTTTTTTTTTGCCTTGAAAACTCTTGTCCTATTTTAAAATTGCTGATGAACGAAACAGATTGTCATTTAGTAATGTATTAAATGCGCAAGCCTGTTTTATCAACACATATTTGTGAACAAACATATTTCGGTAATTTAAAAAAGTAGGTGAATAAAGAGAATCTGATTAATAAATATTTAGGTTGGTCACTACACAATTCAAACTAAATATCAAAACAACTCTTAAATTAATGTAATAGCAAATATAAAATATTTTATTATATCATTTGTTTTTATTATACTTTTACAGAGGTTTCCTAAATAAGTGCGAGCATCCCTTTTTTTGACTGAAAACTTTAAAAAGGAGAATGGAATTTTAATAAAGACAAACTAAATATTTTACTAATTCTATGAATAAAAAAGGAATATTTAAAAATACCGCTAAAAAGAACAGCTAACTTATTTTACGTACATCTAAGATCTCATGTTCTTCATAGTATGTATTCATTTATCACATTCATCCATTGTATTCTAGTAGTTAAGGATTCAAATCTTCCCTTTCTTGCAAGCTAGACCGACACATAATCATTCGATCATAAGTAAAACTCTTATTTGTATTTCGAAGTGGTTTTTAATATTAAAAAATATCCATAATCCACTATTTACATGAAATTGTATTATGTAACTAAAAAGTAAGATTTCCAACAATTTAATAATAACTGCTTTTATTTAAGAAAACTCATATTAAGTAAGAACTCATGTTTGAAAAAAAAAAACCTTATTGAAACTCGTTGTGTATGGTAATAATTATAAATTCTTAATTCAGGAATTTATAAATGATATCCTAATGATAAAATTCGGAAAAAACCCACTTATGTATGTATTATTTGATAAAAAAAAAACCTTTGGGTTTTTTACATAAGGAATAAATAAACAAAAGCATTGCTTGTCATTAATAATTCAGAACTAAAAATCTTTTTTCATAATAAAAATTTTATTCATGAATAAGATTTTTAAAATAAAATAATAAATTCTTTAAGGAAATGTGAAACATATGAAAACATTTTTATCTAAATATAAATTTTTTAACATCTAAATTAAAGCAGATATTTATAAGTACAATTTTTTAATTAATAGGTGTATCTTCCCAAAGCGCATTTCTTTTCATTATTAAAGGCATTGTATTCGTCTTTTGAAACAGGAATTCAGAATTTTAACGCAATATAAGAGACAATGACTTCATAGTATCATTATTTTGAAAATATTTTAATTATTAATATTTGCACCAATATTTTTGTAATTGAATCCTTTGAAATCTGTTTTATTTAATTATTTCAATAAGAATATTATTATATTTCTGATGAATATTTGTATTTTTATAAATGCAACAAACACAATATATAAAACTATTTCTGTTCGGTTACTGCTTTATTACTAACATTATATCAGTCTATTAAATTTGCTTTATAATTGTCTTTTATTTAAACTAATTAAATTATTTCACAATGAAATATTTTACTTGAGATGTCTTTAATTACAGAACTTCTATGCGTTGCTTAATAATATAGAATGTAATATGAAGAATTATTATGAGTGCGATTCTATATTGGCAATAACATTTAAGTCAATAAGACAAACATCCTTATATAGTCTTTATAACTATTCAAATCTTTTATTTGTTCACCATATTAAAATAATATTCATTTTTGGTGTATTTAGATACGCAATATCTATCTATAGTTTTGCTAAATATCTGATATAAAAATTCATAACCCTATGGATATTTTATTCAAAACATGATTTGTTTCAACAGGATTTACTTTATTTACTACAAGATTAATTATCTTTCTGTACTAAAACCGCTTTAGCTTCTTTACCTCTCTAACATGATTTTAATTGACAAAATTTATTTCATTATCTTCTTTTGAAAAAGACATGCTAACTCTTTTTTTTTTTCCAAACATTTAGGTTATTTTTATTTTTTTAATGTAGTGAAATATATAATTTGTAAGTATTGTTTAATACATAGCAAAAAAATATTATTTAATTGATTCTTTATATATTAACAACGTTTCTACCATTTATATCAAACCACTTCAGATTCTTCGCCTATCCTTCACAATACCGCCAACTAGTAACATTATCTTCTTTTTCTTTGACCCTTTCAACTCTTTTATTCTTTCCCACATTAAGATCATCTTCACTTTTTGCAATGTTATGCATAATATCTAAGTATTGCCTTAATGTATGGTGTGAGAAATATGTACTTTGATATTCATCCACAATATGATTTTATTCAAAATGATAATATAATCTCCTCAAAATATGCAATAAAAGGAAAAGAAATATAAAAAAAAAACTACGAATATCTCCACCAATTTGAATATTTATTCATTCGAAATATGATATGATTTCAATCAAAAAGATCTACAGCATAATCTCATTTAACTTCATTATCTTTTCAACTCTTTCCTCAATTAAACCTAATTCCTCTTCATTACACCAGTCAAAAAGAATCATTTTCACATCCCTTCAGTTCCTTTACTTCTCCCACAAATTAAGGTAATTTTCAATCTTGATGTATCTGGATACATAATCTTTACTTAATGTACTTAACATATGGTTACAAAAATGTCTACGCAATTGATATTTCATCCACAACATGATTTCATTCAAAACGATCTACGGCAAAATCTCATCTAACTTCACTGTCTTTTTTTAAATCTTTTCTCAACAAAATTCGAATTCTCTACGTTACACAGTTCAACAAGATTTACATCATTTCTTACATCATGGACTTCAGTTCATTTACTTCTTCAAAAAATTAAGGTAATTTTCAACCTTGATGTATCTGAATATATAATCTTTAATTAAGGCTTAACATATGGTAAAAATTTTTTACAAGCAATGTTTTATCCACAAAACATTTTAGACAATATAATTCCATCATTAGTTTCCCATACTTAAAAATCCTTAGCTTTATTATATTTTTTTATCTCATCAACGGCAGCGATTTTCACTTTTCGATAGGTTTAACCTTTCTCTGCATTGCTGAAAACAATATTTCCTCCTCCTCAATCTCCTCCCCCACCCCCCGCAACCCCAGATAAACAACAGCAAATCCCAGTGGCATCTGCCGACCCTGCACTTCTGTACAACATCCAAGGAACCTATCATAATCTCATCTCCTCAAAATATCACAATGAACAAAAATAAATAATGAAAAAAACTACAGAAGAATATCTCCACCAAATTCATCTTTGTCAGAATATTTCTTTTTTCTGATATTTTGAATGGTTTTTTTCTCTCTTTTCTTTTTCCCTCTCGTGATCTTTTTTTTCCCTATCCCGGGAGCGTTATTTTTCTTGTGAGGGAGAGAAAGAGTAACTTTTCCTTCATCCACTGGCAGTATGGTTTTCCAGACAGATATGATGATGAGAGGGGGAGATTAACCCCACCTCTTTCATCTTCTGTGGAAAAGACCGCTAGAGATGCTACTAATGCGTGTTAATGACAGCGACACAAAAAATCCCCCTCTTCCCAGGGATGGGTAATTGGAGAAGGGAGTTTTGGGGGGTAATAGAGTCAAAAAAAGTTACTCTAATAACTGAAAATTAGCTTTTTTTAATTAGTAGCATTGCAGGTGGCTTCATCTAAGCTCTTTTGATGAAGGTATGTTTTTTTTTGGTTTAAAAATATCTTAAGTTTTTATATGAAGCTCTTCTTTTATAAAAACCCTAGGGTTCATACAAAGTATCCTTGCTGTGATTTTAATGAATTTTTAAACATTTCCTAAAAGTGAATTAATTTTAACAATAAAAAATTATTTTAGATAGTATTAGTTTAATATAGCAGATAAGTCATTTATTTTTAATTTGGTCAAATTTTAACAATTTTTATTTTCATAACAACTGCTTGCATTATTAAAAAACATTCAATTGCAAATCTTCTATTTTACTCTGTATTTAAGATCCATTACGAAATTCTTTTTATTTTAAAAGATTTTCTACAAAAAATAAAGTTCTATATCTTTCGACGATCCCTTTCCTAAAAACAACATGTTAGAATGTTTCACCATACAGTAATTCATGGATGTTTTTAGTGGTTTGGAATTCACGTTAAACTGTAGGTTCCGATCTAATTAGCTAAACGGTGCACAAAATGACCGCAGAGCGACAAATCAAACCAATCCCCGTATTGTTATATAACACCAAATTTAGATTTCCTGGCTGTGAGTAAAAATTTTATTTTAGTTGGATCAGGATTTAATTCAGGTTTCGATTTGATTAGTTCTTTAACAACATAACTTATTTAAAAGGCAATTTTGTAATTACATATATATTTGATATAGCAAATCGATTCTAACTATGAGTTTATTAAATATAATATTATCAAATATTCTTCAGTTACATGAAAGTTCAATTCTTTTCTGATCTAAAGTCCCATTAAAATAAAATAAAAATAAAGATTCCAGTACACTTAAATGCATGGATAAAAAAACTTTTACTTCTTAAATATATTTATTTTTTTGGAGATCAGACTGCAACAAAGGGATAGGCTTCAGAAAAGTTCGATACTGTAACAAATATTTAATAGGTTTTCTATCCAAACAATTGAAAAGTCGAAACTTTTCACAAGAGGGGTCATTCTCTCTCTTTCTCAAAAAAAAAAAAAAAAAAAAAAAAAAAAAGCGAAAAGGAAAATATATTGTACAACTTAAGTCTGTGTCGTTTTACTCTTTCTAGGAATCCTTCTTGTAGCGAAAGATCAATTTATTGGCAAGAATCAGAATTGGAAAAGAAAAAAAAAAAACGTAGAGTAGAATTTTGCAGCGGAAAATTTCCCATTTCCAGACACTCCGCCTGGGAATACTGGACAGTGGTCTAACCAACCAGAAAATTGGAAAAAAAGCATAATGTTTTTTGCCGAACTTCTCATTGGTAATACTATTACAATAAACCTGGTGTAAATCCTGAGAGAATTGTTCATTGCTTCAACTGTTTCTAGCAAATAAAAATTTTATAAATTTCATTGCTACAACAAAAGAAATAAAGTAATGAAAAAGATTTTATTGAAAAAGATATTAATCAGTTATTAAATGCATCAAAGAAAAGAAGCTTAAATCAACTTCATTTCATAAAGAGCGATTTTTTACAATAATGGTAATAAATCACTTCTGTTAATTCTTTTAGTAGGAAATATGTGTAAGAGATACAACATTTTATACCTTCAAATCAAAGATATTTATAGTTGCATTCTGATTATCAGTTTTTGAAATTTCATCTATATATTTATTCTTGAATTAATGTATCATAATATTAGTATGATTTTTGTTTCATATATTTGCATTTAGCTTAAATCGATAGTGAATAATTCAATCATAAAAAAATCTATAAAAAACCAATAATTTAATTTTTACTCATCATATTTTTTGTTCATCACAGTAATTTTTTTTTAATTCTACAGAAATTCTCTGGCAGCAAGATTAAATAAATCTTCTCTGTGTGCACATTATTTAATCGTGACTTATAAACTATATTTCATATTAAAAACACTTAAATAATTAGCAATTAATCCCAGTTCCATGATATTACAGAAACAAGTTAGAGTAATGGTAATTATATCATTACAGTATAAGAGGAGAAATTTAAAATGCCGTTCAAATCAGCCTTCAAGGAGCAAGAAGCAAGAAATTACGACATTTTTGTATTTTTAAATTGTATATGAAAACACATATGGCATTTTATATATATATATATATATATATATATATATTTGGTATTTAAAACAAGACAAACCAAAAGTAAAGTTGAAAATAGAAATAAATAGAATAAATAAATTATTAAACAATTTTTTATTTATTAAATTAATTATTAATTATTTATCAATTACATTATTAAATTATTTTAAAAAAATTAAACAAATTAATAATCACATCAAATAAAATAAGATAACGAATATGTTTTGTAAAAGGCAGTAAGTAAAATAATTATGTATAGAAATCATGCCTTTCACTTCATCTAAAAGTTCATTGCGCTCTGCAAACAGATGAAAATGAGTAACAAGTTTAACTACTATTCAGCATGTGACTGAATAACTTGGAAGAGATGTTCTATATTTACTTCTCAAATAAGATTTCAATTGACTGAATATCTTCCAAGACATTATGGCGTAGAAGCCCGAACTTTTTTTTGGTTTGTCGCTCTAAGATAATTTTGTGCACACTTTAGGCTAATTAGACCAGGGAATACTTTTTAACTTGGATTCGAACCACTCACAAAGAACCATGCCACCGCCAGGATTCAAATCAGAAGCCTTTTTGTACCAACAGCCGCAGCGCTAACAAATTGGCCATCTGACCATGTAGTAAGGCAAGGAGCTACCCACGCACGCACACATATATATATATATATAAATATATATTGATTACAATAAAGAATCAAACAAAGAAACAAAGTATATTTATATAAAAGAGATTTAGCATTTGAGATATAACTTTTGTCATAACCAAGTGCAAATTGATTATTCAGATATTGTCTATTTGTAGGCATTTAAAATTTATGCCTTTTATTGATTGATTACAAATAAGTTTTGAATCAAATAGCCTTGCTCATTTTTAATGTATCAAGAACAATGTGTGCGTAAAGTATCCAGAATTTATAATTTAAAACACGCACGTAAAAGATATCGCTACAATTTTTCAATTTTTCTTTAAAGTGGTAGTATACTGTATTGAGTTACCAAGGAGAATTTAAGCGCGATCTCTGACTCATTGTGTAAATAGCAGCCATTCTGTAATCGAATATTTAGAAGGCTTTGCGATTTTTACAATGGAAAAATCAATTAAAAAAAGTTTATACAATATTTATTATTAAATATTTCAGAAGTTCATGAATTGTGGATTGTCAAAAACGCAGGCACATGAATAAAAAAATAATAAAAGTATGAATCATAAATATAAAACATTCAAAGAAGCCAGATAAGTATTGTTCTGGTCAACCGTCAATTACTGTGACCGACGCAAATATCGAGAAAATCAAAACTTGTGTGGTCCAAAATAGTGATATAAGTCTTAGACAATTGACTCAAGATGTTAACGTTGCTTTAATTCTGTTCAGCATTATGATAGATATTTTAGGCATGAACCGCATCACTACACTACTGCTCCTGAAAGAGCTCAATTTTACGAATAAAGCGCTTAGTTTGTTCAAAAAAATATCATCGAAATTAAGTTGCTGAAGACATGATATCTCTATTTTCTTTGGATACCATCCACATGAAAGCGATAAACGTCATCGACCAAGTACCATATTGACCTTATAAGCTAACACATTATTTTTCCTAGATCATACCTCAACCAGCCTATGAAAATGTATGAAAGATTGGATCAAGTGTTGACATAGTTATATCATACTCACTGTGAAGGCGACAAAATAAATTTTGAATAATAAATTGAGCTTAGCGTGTTTTATGTATCAATTCAGGGTAGTTGAGTCTTCTCAAGACCATACATTCGTATATTTCCGCAGTTAACAATTATTAAACATACTAAGATTTCTACAGCGTTTTAAAAATACTGTACAGAAGTGAAGTACCTTGTATGAATGCTTTAATAATTCGGGGATTTCCACGTGGAAAACCTTATCATAAGGGCATTTTACTTAAAAATTAAAATTGACAATTTTTCTGAAAGATCTTTGCACGAGATTAGCACAAGGAGCGTGATTCAACTTTACTTCATAAAAAAAAAGTAATTTAAAAAAGAGGAAAAATATTTTTTTGTAGGTCTTTTATTGTAGAATAGAAAATTACCTCCTTTTTAAAGAATGAGACATCCTTCATACACGAACTCTAGCTGCGAAAGATTTTTTATATTTATATAATTTAATGCAAATTCATGTTCCAATTTCCTTATGAAAAAAATATGTAAAGGCATAAATATCAAAATTATAATAATATTAATTATTATTATTATTAAAAATAAACATTTGATTTATCACTATTGCATTTGGGCACTACAAAAATTCACCGAAATAATTAAACATTTACACAATTAATATATATCCTGCAACAAATTCTGTATTTACTTTTTTATTTTATTGTAATATTTATTTTTATTATACAAAGAAGTAAAATATATGTATGACAGATAATTTTTTAAAAATTTGCATAATTTACTGTAATTACAATAAGTATATGCGTATTGTATCTTCTAAGTATTCAAATAATTTATCAACGAATTTTTAAACTCAAAAATTAACAAAAAAAAATCTTCCATTTGAAAAGTTATCAAAATTAAAAATTAATTTCTTCAATAGATGTTCTCTGAAACTTTCTGGCAGATTTATTCCAAAAGTATTTCAATTTTACATGACATTTCATTCTATCGAATGAAAAATAGAATTCTACAACTCAAAATCGATATTAATTTTTTACTAAACTAAAATAGAGATAGTTCTAACCAAGAAAAAAGTGTCGTAACTGTAACTGAATACTTTTAAGGGCCAGATTCAAAATGTCAGATAATGCACTGACTACCAACGAAAACAGCTATTTCCAAATGCATAAACAAAAATAAACAACATTCCAAAATCAAAGTTCCAGTAACTATCACCTTAACCTTCTACTGCAGTGAGAAAACTCTCACGTTTCTGCTTCCGGAAAATCAGCCCATCCTCTGTTTTGGAACGAAAGAATTTGTTTCTCTCTACTTTTGCATCTCTTCTTCACCGACACTATCTTCAACTCCTGTCTCGATACTTATGTTGAAAGTATCAATTGGAAGACGAAACATCCATGAAAAGAACAAGAATTGGTTTTTTCTTTTCAAAATTACTTATGTAAACAAGTCCACGATATATCCAATGAGAAAATGAAATAGAGCAGCGAAACATTCAAATTTAGAACATCACCCCTTTCTTTTGTTTTTTTTCTGAAGATGATCATGATGTTCTTTTCTTATTTTTTTCACCCTTCACCCTCTATTATTCCCTCCTTTTATTTTTACAAACAGTAACATTGCAATTGAAGGAGTGGAATTGGATTCCCTTGAGTCTCGAAAAGAGAAATATGTATGTGAAAATTTGAAAATAAAAATACTTTGTTGATCTCATACTAACTCTTCGTATGTTTTTTTAGAATATTTTACTTTATGTATAAAGCCAAATATATATGCAAACTATATAAAGTATATGTATGCAGGCGTGCATGATGTTAATAAATGAATTGTCAACAACATTACAAAAAAGAACTATAAGAAATTATATTTTTTTTACTATTTTCAAAATGCTTAGTCAAGATTTATTATTTAAATATTCATAATTCTCCAAATCCCTGTGGAACGTTGCAGAAATTGTATATTGTAGATCAATTACAGCCATATATGTTAAGACGTCAAACGTATGCGTGATTAGCGTGACTCTAGTTAATAATAAGCTCCGAAGATATTCTGAAAAAAGCTCAGAAATAAAGTTGCTTTTAGTTCAGTTTAGTTTAAGGACAATTGTTCTTTTTCTTATATATATCCTAAAATTACGCCGATCAACAGTGATTTAAATTAAAATTATCAAAAAAAAATTTATTTTATCAATAGATGTCCTCTGAAATTTTATGGTAGTTTTTATTCCAAAAGTATTTCAAATTTTCAAATGAAAAATAGAATCCTATAGTTCAAAAAGCGACTTTAAATTGTTACTAAAATAAAATAGAGATAGTTCCAACCAAAAAAAAAAAGTAACTGAAACTGTTTGAGGGTCAGAATCAGAATGTCAGATAATACACAGACTAACAAAGAAAACAGCTATTTCCAAATGCGTAAACAAAAATAAACGGCATTCCAACCAGTTCCAGTAACTATCACCTTAACCTTCTACTACAGTGAGAAACCTCTCACGTTTCTGCTTCTAGAAAATCAGCCCATCCTCTGTTTTGGAACGAAAGAATTTGTTTCGCTATACTTTTGACTGCATTTCCTTTGCATCTCTTCTTCACCGACACTATCTTCAACTCCTGTCTCGATACTTATGTTGAAAGCATCAATTGGAAGACGAAAAGCAACCAGAAAAATGTTTTTTTTCTATTTTTGAAAAAAATTACGTATGTAAACAACTCCACAATATACCCGATGAGAAAATGAAATGGAGGAGCGAAACATTCAAATTTAGAACATCACCCCTTTCTTTTTGTTTTTTATGATCTGTTCTGAAGATGGTCATGATGTCCTTTTTTGTATTTTTTTATATCCTCACTGCACATCTCTTTCCCTCTTTTATTGTTACAAATAGTAACATTTCAATTGCAGGAGTAGAATTTGATTCCCTTGAGTTTCGAGAAGAGAAATATGAATTCGAAAATTCGAAAATAAAAATATTTTGTTGATCTCATACTAACACCTTCCCATGCTTTTGTAGAATATTTCACTTTATATATAAAGTCAAATATGTCTACAATCTATACAAAATATATGTATGCCTACATGCATGAGGTTTACAGATGAATTATCAACAACATTACAAAAAAGAACTATAAGAAATGGTATTTTTACTATTTTCAAAATGACTAGTTAATGTTTGTTATTTAAATATTCATAATCCTCTAGGTCCCTGAGGAACGTTTGCAGTATATTGTAGTTCAATTACAGCCATATATCTTAAAACATCAAACGCATACGTAAGTAGCGTGACTCTAGTTAATAATAAGCTGTGAGGATATTCTAAAAAAGCTCTGAAATAAAGTTGTTTTTCAGTTTAATTCAGTTTAATAAGAGAATTGTTCTTTTTCTTATATATGTTCTTAAATTACGCCGATCAACAGCAATGTTGTTAATTGATAACTGTGCTACATTAAAGCGGATTACAAACACAAAAAGTGCTCATCAGAAAAAGTTTTTCTTAATTTGACATGAATATATATATATATATATATATATATATATAAATTAGGCGATAAATATATAAATTAGGCGATACTTAATCTTTAATTAATGTTTTACATATGATAAAAAAAATTTCTACGCAATTTATATTTCCTCCACGACCCTATATTTCTGTACAACACCCGAGAAACCTATCATAATCTCATATCCTCACAATATCACATTAAAAAGAAAGGAAATGGTAATAAAAAAAACTACGAATATCTCCATCAATTTGAATATTTCACCGTACAAACATTCACTGAAAATAACTTCATAATTAAAAAAGCACTATATCTTTGGTCATTATCTAAGATGATTCCTTTTCAAAAAACAAAAGGCTTTGAATATTTTACCGTATTGTTAAGCATGGATGTTTGTTAGTTTCTCGGAATCCACGTTAAACTGTAGGTCCCGGGTCTAATTAGCTAAAGTGTGCACAAAATGATAGTAGAGCGGCAAACCAAACCAATCACCTTACTGTTATATAACACCTAATTCAGATTTGACGGCTGTGAGTAAAAATTTATATCTAAGTACTGGTTAACATGGAGCGTGGAGGAATTTTTGTTCAATAGATATTTCATCCACAATCTGATTTCATTCAAAACTATTTGCAGTATAATCTAATTTAATTTAATTATCTTTTCAAAACTTTCCTCAACAAAATCCTAACTCCTCTTCATTCCTTACTAGAGGTTCAACAAGATTTACATCATTTCTTACACCTTTACTTCTCCTACAAATTAAGGACATTTTAAAACTTGGTGTATCTTGATGCATAATCTTCAATTAATGCCTAACATATGATAAAAAAATTCTACGCAATTGATATTTTATCCACAAAATATTTTAGGCAATAAAATTCCATCATTATTTTCCTCTACTTAAACCTCTTTAGCTTCATTAGTTTTTCTCCAATCAACCGCAGCGATTTTCACTCTTCGATAGGTTTAACCTCTCTGCATTGCTGAAAACAGTATTTTATCCTCAATCTTCTTTCCCCCCTCTCCCAGCCCCCGATAAACAACAGAATCTCGGTAGCATCTGACGACCCTACACTTCTGTACAACACCCCAGAAACCTATCATAATCTCATCTCCTCAAAATATCACAATAAAACGGAAAGAAAAATAATAATAAAAAAAAAACTATCTCCACCAAATTCATCTTTGTCAGAATATTTCTTTTCCTGATATTTTGAACGTTTTTTTTTTTCTCCCTTTTCTTTTTTTCCCTCTCGTGATCTTTTTTCCCTATCCCAGGAGCGTTGTTTTTCTTATGAGTGTGGGAAACTTTTCCTTCATCCATTGGTGGTATGGTTTTCCAGACTGAATATGGTGAGAGGGGGGTGGGGGAGATGAACCCCACCCCCTCTTTCGTCTTCTGTTGAAAAAGTCCGCCAGAGATGCTGCTAATGCGTGTTAATGACAGCGACACAAAAATCGGAAATTTCTACCCTCCCCCTCAATTCTCTACTTATCCCCCTCCCCGGGATGGCTGAATGGAGTAGGGATTTTGGGGGGTGATAGAGTCAAAAAGAAGTTACTCTAATAACCGATAATTAGTTTTTTTTATTAGTAGTAGCATTGGAGGAGGCTTCATCTTGCTCTTTGATGAATGTATGGTTTTTTGGTTTAAAAATAAGTTTTTGTATGAAGCTCTTCTTTTATAAAAACCCTAGGGTTCATACAAAGTATCCTTTGCTATGATTTTAATGAATTTTTTGATATTTCATAAAAGTGAATTAATATTAACAATAAAAAATTATTTTCAGATAACATTAGTTTGATTTTAACAACAGATTAGCCAATTTTTTTTTTTTAATTTCGGCTAATTTTAGCAATTTTTATGACTGTTTACATTATTAAAAAATATTTCAATTTTACAAACTTCTATTTTACTCGCTACTTAGGATTCATTATGAAATTCTTTTATTTTAAAAGATTTTCCCTTGAAAATTAATTAATAATTAAAAGAAGCACTATATCTTTGGACGACCTCTAAGACGATAAATAATAAAAAACAACGCTTTCCTAAAAACAACATGCTTTGAATGCTTACTGTTAGGCAGGGATGTTTGTTAGTGGTTTGGAATCCCCGTTAAATTGTAGGTCCCGGTCTATTTACCTAAAGTGTGCATAAAATGGCAGTAGAGCGACAAACCAAACCACCGTACTGTTATACGCTGAAGTGACAAAAGTCATGGGATACCTCTTAATATCGTGTCGGCCCTCTTTTCGCCCGGCGAAGTGTAGCAACTCGACGTGGCATGGACTCAACAAGTCGTTGGAAGTCTTCTGCAGGAATATTGAGCCATGCTGTCTCGATAGACGTCCATAATTGTGAAAGCGTTGATGGTGCAGGATTTTGGGCACGAACAGACCTCTCGATGATGTCCCATAAATGCTCGATGGGATTCATGTCGGGCGATCTAGGTGGCCAGATCATTCGTTGGAATTGTCCAGAATGTTCTTCAAACCAATCGCGAACAGTTGTGGCCCGGTGACATGGCGCATTGTCATCCATAAAAATCCCATCGTTGTTTGGGTATATGAAGTCCATGAATGGCTGCAAGTGATCTCCAAGTAGCTGAACATAAGCATTTCCAGTCAATGTTCGGTCCAGTCGCACCAGAGGACCAAGTCCATGCCATAAAAAACAGCCCACACCATTACGGAGCCACCACCAGCTTGAACAGTGCCTTGCTGACAGTTTGGGTCCATGGCTTCGTGGGGTCTGCGCCACACTCGAACCCTACCATCAGCTCTTACCAATTGAAATCGTGACTCATCGGACCAGGCCACGGTTTTCCATTCATCTAGGGACCAACCGATATGCTCACGTGCCCGCGAGAGTCACTGCAAGCGATGTCGTTCTGTCAGTAAAGGCACTCGAGTCGGTCTTCTGCTGGAATAGCCCAAGAAAGCCAAATTTCTCCGCACAGTTCTAACAGACAAGTCCCTTGTATGTCCCATATTGATTTCTGCGGTTATTTGACGCAGTGTTGCTTGTCTGTTAGAATTTACGACTCTTTCAGACGTCGCCGGTCTCGGTCGTTAAGTGCAGGCGGTCGACCACTACGCTGTCCATGGTGGGATGATATGCCTGAAATTTCATACTCTCGGCACACTCTTGACACAGTGGATCTGGGAATGTTGAATTACCTAACGATTTCCGAAATGGCATGACCCATGCGTCTAGCTCCAACTAACATTCCGCGTTCAAAGTCTGTTAATTCCCGTCGTGCGGTCATCATCACGTCAAAACCTCTTCACATGAATAACTTGAACAGAAATGAAAGCTCTGCGAAAGCACTGCGCATTTATACCTGTTCTACGCGATGCTACTGCTATCTGAAAATTTGCATATTGCTATCCCATGACTTTTGTCACTTCAGTGTATAACACCAAATTCAGATTTCCTGGCTGTGAGTAAAAATTTATATTTTAGTTTGATCATGATTTAATTCACATTTCCATCATATTAGAACTTTTAGTTCTTTAACAACATTACTTATTTAAAAGACAATTTTGTAATTACATATTAATTTGATATGTCAAATCGATTCTAACTAAGAGTTCATTAAATATAATATAATTAAATACTCTTGAATTTCATAAAAGTTCAATGCTTTTATGATTTAAAAAAAAGTCCCATGACAATTAAATTTAAAAAAGACTCCAGTACACTTAAATACATGAATAAAAAAAAAAAAAACTTTTACTTCTTAGATATATTTATTTTTTTTGGAGATCAGATTGCAACAGAGGAATAGGCTTCAGAAAAGTCCGAGACTGTAACAAATATTTAATAGGTTTTCTATCCAAACAATTGAAGAGTCGAAACTTCTCACAAGAGGGGCACTCTCTCTCTCTCTCTCTCCAAAAAAAAGAAAAAAAAAAGCGAAAGGAAAATATATTGTACAACTTAAGTCTGTGTCGTTTTACTCTTTTAGGAATCTTTCTTGTAGCGAAAGATCAATTTATTGGCAAGAATCAGAATTGGAAAGAAAAAAAAAAAACTACAGTAGAATTTTGCAGCGGAAAATTTCCCATTTCCAGACACTCCGCTTGGGAATACTGGACAGTGGTCTAACCAACCAGAAAATTGGAAAAAAGAAGCATAATGTTTTTTTGCCAAACTTCTCATTGATAATACTATTGCAATAAACCTGGTGCCAGAGAACTCTTCAACTGTTTGCAGAAACTAGAAATCTTATAAATTTTATTACATAAATTTTATTTCTACTGCAAAAGAAATTAAATAATAAAAACCATTTTGTGGGAAATATAATAATTAGTTATTAAATGTAGAGAAAAAAAGACTTAATAGCTATTTCATTTCATAAAGAAGACTTTCTACAAGATGGTAATAAATTACTTCTGTTAAATCTTTTAATGGCAATTATTTGTAAACATTTGATACCAGCAAGAGTCCCAAGCGAGATATTATTAGTTGCATTCTGAATAACAATTTTTTAACTTCCTCTCTCTCTCTCTCTATATATATATATTGTTAAATTAATAAATTGAAAGATTGGTTTAATTTTTATTTAATATTTGCATTTAGCTTTATATGGATATTGTGTAACTGAATCATAAAAAACCTATAAAAAACAAATAATTCAATTTTTTTTACTAATTACCTTTTTTTTTTTTTTTTTTTTGGTTCATTAGAGTCATATTTTTAAATTCCATAGAGATACCATGGAAGCAAGCTTAAATTAATTTTCCCTGGATTTACATTTTTAATCGTGACTTATAAAATATATTTCATATTAAAAATACTTAACCAATTAGTAATTAATACCAATTATATAATCTTACTGTGACAAGCTAGAATAATTTTATTTATATTATCACTGCATAGGAAGAGAAATCTAAAATATACTTCATGTCAGCCTTCGGAAAGCCTTCAAGAGGCGCAACATTCAAAGTCATGACATTTTTGTATTTTGAAATTATACATGAAAACAAATATGATGATATATATATATATATAAATTGGATAAATATATATATAAATTGGATATAAATTGGATATTTAAAACAAGACAAGCAAAAGTAAAGTCACGTTTGGAAAAAAAAAAAAATTAATAAAATTAATAATTTATTAATTAATAAATTATTAATATTAATTATTAATTATTTATTTATTATAAAAAATTTCAGCAAATTATTAATCACATCAAATAAAATAAGATTTGTTTAGTAAAATGCAGAAAGAAAAATAGTTATTTTGCATGCTGTATTTTATAATCGTTGTCACAATTGCTATCAACTTTCCTAGCTTTTGAAGCACTAACGGAAACGGTCGCTCGAAGCAGCTGCGAATCTGAGACCTTCCGCATACGCTATCAGAGATTCTAGAATGTGGTAAAGAACAAGCTTTAAAGACAAAATATTAAAAACACCTATAAATCTAACGGGCGTTAAAGCGACTTCCAATCTAAGACCTTTAGTGCACGTTATCCCAGACTCTTTAATGGGGTAAAGGGCATATTTTAATGACAAAATATTAAGAAACACATCGAAAACTAGCCCTGCATTCCATTAAAAATCTATATTATCCAAAAAAAAAAAAAAAAGCAGAAAAAGAAGAAAGAAAAGACAAAAAAAAAAAAAAATACCCCAAACCATAAAAATCCACACAAACATGAAACCTTCTACCCACAATCGAAAAGTCGAAAAACGTACCTTTTTTTTTAGAACAGAGCAGCAGAGCAGACACAAAAAGGTGGAATAGCAGATATAAAATCTGAAATCCAATAAGGTATAGCCGGCCGATATTTGACCCAAAACTGAGTTTATTATCCACTAAATCCCACTATTAAAGCGGAGGGCGGCACCTGGCATTTACTACCTCTGGTCTAGCAATTAGACTATAAAAGATCACACACTATATTTATTCGGGGCTGTAAAAATTCACTTTCTCTTCATGTACCACGAGATAAGATGAATATAAAGTGTGCATAAGAATGCAGGATTTTAATATGGAGAACTGGAGTGATATTGCGTTTCGATCCAACCCTCAGTATTAGAAGCTTTTGCGAGGGATGTGCTTTGGACATCCAGAATACATTTTGTGTAACAGAGTGCTATAAATTCCGTGTTACCATTTCTGTGGAAAACTAATGGCTCGGATCTTGGAAATATTTTGTAATGGATTCGCCTCTATACGCAATGTTCTCTGTAAATAAGGGTTATTTTGGATGTATTTTAATAAATGCATGAATATGATATTATATTTAAAATATATTTCTTAATCATATATTTTCATGGTAAACTTTTTATTATATCAATGTAATTTTAAAAATAGATTTCTCAATAAATATTTATGTACAACGATTATAAGATCATTTTTATTGAAATTCTAGAACTATGGTCAGAATTCTTTGGTTTAACAGGGTTAATCATAAAACATCTGCTACACTATACCCCACTACAAAAACAGCAGTGATTTCCAAATTTTAGCACGACATAGCCCTTCAACTGGCCTAATGGTAACGTGCTTAACCAGCGCTTGGGCAAGATAGGGTTGAATCCACCGTGATGTAATTGGAGTGACTACATTAAAAACAAAGAGATTCGTTGGCGATTGTGGCAATATATGTAAAGAATTTTCATATCGTTGGCCAGGCTGCCCAGTTAAGCGTTTTTAATGCAATGTTTAAGCATTAATACAGGAAGCAAATTTTATAGGATTCAATTAATTGAGAGGCTATTTACTTTTTACTCATTTATTATTTACTGGCGAAAGGTGTTAAAGTTTAAATGAAAAATTTATTTTAGTAAAGAATTATAAAACAAATGATAAGAAAATAAGAGTATGAATGTTAAGTTTTACTTTACTTATATTACGCGAGTAAAATACCCACACAACTCTCTATAATCCTATTAGACGGGGACCTACGGTTTAAAGTGGATTCGAACCACTACAAAAAAAACATGGTACTGCCGGGAATCGAAATCCGAGACCTGTTGTACATAGTGGCAGAGCATTAGCCACTCGGCCATCAGACCCAGATACGTGAATGTGGCAAAGAACATATTTTAACGTCAAAATGTGAAGAAACGCATGCAAATCGAACGGTTGCTTGAAGCGGGTTCGAATTTGAGATCTTCAACATACCTTATCACAGATGCTTGAGTGGGAAAAAGAGCATATTTTAACGTCAAAATATTATGCAACATCGAAAACTAAAGCTGAATTGTATTAAAAATCGATGTTATCCAAAAAAAAAAAAATAAGAAAAAAGAAAAGGCAACACTAACAAAAAAAAAGTAACCCAAAACATAAAAATCCACACAAACATGAAACCTTCTACCCAAAATCGAAAAATCGAAAAACGTACCTTTTCTTTAGAACAGAGCAGACACAAAAAGCAGGAATAGCAGATATAAAATTTGAAATCCAATAAGGTATAGCCGGCCGATATTTGACACAAAACTGAGTTTATTATCCACTAAATCCCACTATTAAAGCGGAGGGCGGCACCTGGCATTTACTGCCTCTCGGTCTAGCAATTAGACTATAAAAGATCACACACTATATTTATTCGGGGCTGTAAAAATTCACTTTCGCTTCATGTACCACAAGATAAGATGAATATAAAGTGCGCATAAGAATGCCGGATTTTAATATGGAGGACTGGAGTGATATTGCGTTTCGATCCAACCTCAGTATTAGAAGCTTTTGCGAGGGATGTGCTTTGGACATCCAGAATACATTTTGTGTAACAGAGTGCTATAAATTCCGTGTTACCATTTCTGTGGAAAACTAATGGCTTGGGTCTTGGAAATATTTTGTAATGTATTCACTTTTACTATATGCGTTATGCGACAGTGTTCTCTGTAAATAAGGGTTATTTTGCATATATTTTAATGAATATCTGAAGATGGTATTATATTTAAAATATATTTCTTAATCATATATTTCCATTGTAAATTTTTTAATATATCAAAATAATTATAAAAATAAAGCTTTCAATAAATATTTATTTACAATGATTGAAAGGTAATTTCTTATTGGATTCTAGAATTCTTTTTTTTTAACAGGGTATCATAAAGATTTACATAAAGACACTACACTCCAATAAAGAGCAACAATGATTTCCAAATTTCAGGGCGACATGGCCCTCCAGTTGGCCTGATAGTAACGAGTTTAACCAGCGTTCATAGAGGGTTGGGTTCGAATCCATCGTAATGCGATTGTAGTAACTACTTTAAAAAATATTAGATTCGATAGCAATTGTGTCAATACATGTAAAGAATTTCGTATCGAAACCAGACTGCCTATTAAGAGTTTTTAATACGATGTTTTAGCATTAATACAGGAAGCAACTTTCATATGAATCAATTAATTGAGAGGCTATTTACCTTTTACGAATTTATTATTTACTGGCAAAAGGTGTAAAAATTTAAAAGACAAATTTATTTAAGTAAAGAACCATTAAACAAATTATAATCAATTTAAAAATTTTTTTTGTAAGTTTTACTTTACTGAACAATTTACAACCTTATCAAATGTCATGTAGCTATTTAATATTTAAAAATGCTGAGGGCGCTAAAAAAATATACAAAATGTAAATTAAAAAAATATGGAATTAAACGAATATCCTAAGATAAATAAAAAATGTATACGGTATGATACTATAAAACTTACATAAGCTTAACTGAACTGAAAACTATGCAGTACTTAAAGAATAAATAATGATATATATATATATATATATATATATATATATATATATATATATATATATAAGTAAATATGGTATGACATGTTATACAAACATTACAACAACATTTAGTCTATGGAGTACAAGCAACAAAATGTAATCGCTGTTTAAAGTGACGGAATGTAGAAGATTCAGTTAATATATCTTGTGTTGGAGGGTTAATTGCTCATTCTATTCTACAAAGTTTATTGCATAGATAATTTTAGATCTCGTTCAAGAGTTATTTATTATATTTCTGTGTCATTATTACATGTAAAATTGTCTAGTAGGATGTTTAAGCTGCTATGATTCAATAATAGGTCATGTAATGATTCTCCATTTTCTCCTCAGGGCAGAAATCATCTTCTAGGAAGTTAAATCGTTTGAGGCATGTTGGGAACTTATGAATATATTCCATGATTTATTTGAGGTTTTGTCCTGTATAATTATCGATTCAGTTTTGCTCTCAATTCCTCAATAGACAATTCTTCAAGTTACTTTTGAGTAATAAATTGAGTTGCTTTGTCGTTATAAAAACTATAAGCTTGTTCATTTGCGTAACAGTCTATAAGTGATTTTATCTATCGCTTGAGTGTTTATATTAGATTTTTATGCCTATTTGAGGAGGGAATTTAGAATTCAGGATGGCTGATAAATTTGATTACGCTTGAAATAAAATTACGCTTATTTGATTAATTAGGAAATTATACATGGAAAGCGACTATTTCAAATATACGGACACACAAAAAAAAAAATAATAATAAATTTATCCTTTGTTTCCTGCAAGATAATTTTAAAAGGTAAACTTAAATATTTATATCAATAAGAAGCTAAATAATACGTCTATTCCGCAAACCTCATATTTTAAAGATAACTATTATTCATTAATTTTTGAAAATAAAAAAAAATTGTCCCGAAAATTGTTAAAATTCTAATATTTATTATGCTATATATAAAACTGTATTGTTTCTTTAACAAAACTATGATTCACAGAATAAAGCTGCATAAGTAGAACATTCACGCAATTTTTATAATCTACAAACATAACTTGTTTTAATAATCTTTCAAAAAAGTGTGAAAATCAAAAATTGAGAAAATCGAGTTGAAATATTAAAATACACATTAAATGGTTGCTTTTAGCATATATATATTTTTGTTACTGTAGCCGTAACTTTTGCCCTATTTAAATGTTATTTGTTTTAAAATGCTTCGAATGTTCCAAATTATTTTCAAACAATATTTTTCAAAAATCAATTTTTAGAAGGTGAGAAGGTACTCTTAACACCTTAAATTTTTCGGAATTTGGTAAATAAAGCAAGTTTGTTGTACTGAAATTAAATGGCCTTGGATATTTAGTAAAGGTTAAATAATTCATTGATAAATGGCTATTAGTACCAAAGAAAATAATTAGCATTGGAAGGAAGGCATTTATGGATTAATGATTTTAGTAAAATCCGTGGAAGTTATTTGGAATCGATACATTTGTAGCAATTCTTAACACCCAGAAATATCGATAACGGTGGATAGGTTAATTATTTTTGTTCGTTCAATTGTTTTACCTTCCTCTAACACGACTGGGTGTAGCTTTGTTTTCATTATGCAGCAAATGTATTTAATATTATACTTTAAGTTTTGTATTCATAAAATTAAAGGAGCTATTTCAATTTGTAGTTGCAAGGCCTTTGCAATTAAAACATTTGGTTTCTGTGTCTCTATTACGCTAACATATCACATTAGTGGGCTTATGTGATTATACCTTTACAATTTAAGAATGATGTGCTTACAACTAATAATGATGTCAAAATAATTTGAATACAAAAAAAGACACATGGTATTTCCAGTTTTAATTCCGCAATAAAAATCAATAGAAAAAAATTATCATACACCTCAATTCTGGTGCAAGATCAATAAATTAAAGGTAACGAAAATTGCATATTGTTTGTTGTTGTAATTGATTGAGAAAACTTTAAAGATATTTATTCAAATCAAATACTTCTCATTGCTTTTATTTCTTAAAAAAATCAAGATACCTTTTAAAAATTCTTTAAGAAAACGTATTAAACGAAGCTAAAAAATGGAAGATGGGCGAACAATACAAAAGATTCTTTTATCAGCGAACTGCTGGGAAAGGATGAGTTCCCCAGAGTACTTCCAGAAGCAAATATCTGATCTTGCAAAAACGTCAAGAAATTCCCAAAGAAACTGAAGCATGAAGGATAGCCAAGTTTTGACGTTTTCTGAGACGATGGCAGGAACTATCGCATCGCATCTAAGGGACCGAGATTAAGTTCAAGACGGTATTTTGTTTTTTCAAAACCACCAATAGAAATAAGAATAAGGTTTCTTTGATTAAAAGTGTGCTAGTGACCATCATTGAAGGAGACAGAGCACAGATATTAGAAGACAGCCTTTATTAGAAGACTTTTTATGTTTATTAACTGAGTATAATCAAAGCAATAAAGCCACAAAAGAAATTAGCATAAATACCCTTTTGTATGACATTAGCATACGAGAAAGGTTAATTTAATTTCTTCTATTCTATTGTATACTACTTTACTGTTCTAGTATCTACTTTTACTGTCTGTAAGGTTGAGAACACAAAATATGCGAGCTGCCTTACAATTATTATGCACATTACGAAACAAGTAAAAAAAAGAAAAAAGAACTAGACATGGCAGAAATTAACTATTTTATGTATTTGAAAATTAATTGTAAATATTATTAAATTTAATATGAGATATTCAAATGAGGATAGCACGTCTATGTTGTATTGATTTTTTTTTCACTTAAAGCTATGTGGTAGATTGGGATATGAGAGAAGGGAGATCTATAACATGCATGATCAAGGATCGAATATTTCTTGAGGGACGATTCTATACTAAATTTTTTTAATTATTTCAATTTAGTTGTAAGCTAATGAAATATATTTTGAAATGTGTTCAAATTGCAATGTGTAAATTGTTTTTTTTACACACTTTTTTAATGTATCCAATATTTCTGTGGCATCTTGAGTAACCATTAATTCGAAGCCCTTGAATAAAATTCAAGTTCTATCTGTTCACTTTTTGCCTGGTTGCTGAGATGATATCAGTTTTGTAGCAACTTGAGAACTATTCTACTTCTTTAAGCTTAAAAGGTTTCGAACTGTTTGCTGTTCTTTTTCTATACGTGCAGCCTTTAATGATTCTAAAATGGAGGAGTATTCTGACCTAGACGCCTTATAAGAGCAGAAAATACTTTAAATTACAGAAAATTTTATCTGCACTCTTTGAAAATTTTCTGGAATGTTCAACAAAAAAAAAAAACAAGGCATCAAACGTTTTTAAAAATGAACTTAGAAATTGAGATTAATAAGCCTAAAATTAAGATAAACAAACACAAAATATTACTAAATCCATTTTTATCTCATAGGTATTTCACTGGATTTCTTTTACGTAGGTTTCTTGTATTTAAATACAATGTTATTCTTTAACTTGTTAACCATATTTTTGAACGGAAAATTGATTGAAAAAAAATTAGGAATATACAAAAATTCTTATTAGTGTTGCTATTGGTAGATGACAATCTATTGACTGCTAGACCAGTGAACTTTTGACGACAGATATGTTTAATTGTACTGAGGTTTCATCTCTAAGGACTTGTCATATTACACTTAATAATTTTCCTTCGCACGAATTTGTTTGGTCAACCACATCATATACTGGTTTGACATTTTTCTGTTGGACATCACTTGTTGAATTTGGAACCAAGATTTCTAAATTCTGAAGCCCAATTCGCTACACACCAATTGGATTCGGCACGATTTATTAATTATAATGACGACTCATACTGTTTTATTATAATTTACTGTTTTGCATTGTGCGAAGCTTGTTAAAAAGTGGAGTTAGGAATAGTTATCTAAATAAAAACAATACTTAAATGCTAAAAATTTAACATTTAAGCAATAAACTGTTAACATTTAAGCATTTAGCTTAAAATTATTATTTGTTTACAAAATATTAATACAATATATCATTTTTTTTAAATTTTTCTAATTAAATTGTGTTGTCCCTTTAATCCTTATTACATCTCTTCTTTTTATATGAACTCACAAAATTCAGCCATAATCATATACATTTGTGAAGTTAATAATGAAATATTAATGCAATTCAGTTATAAGCATGTGTAGTTATATTTTATGTTTTCCTGAAAAATCTAAATGTCCTATATTTATATATGCTGATGAATGGCCAGTTTTTTTTGGCTTACCTTTGTTAAATAGAAGATTAATTCTTTTTATTTACTATTTATATTGTCTTTGCAGGAACTAGTTCCGAAATTGCTACAATTTCAAAATGGTAGAAAAGTCTGCCCTCATAAATAGCTAAAACGGACTATTGAATGTTCATGAATAAAATCAGAACGTGCAAACACGGAATCGCGTGACTCATTATCAAGAACGACATTTTTGTTTAATTTCACCGATAAAAAGGGGCGGGGCAAAAGCAAAAACATAAAAAAAAATTCAGAGCCCAAGTGGTCAACTGACCACAGCGTCCCCTGGACAAACTGCGACTGTCGTGGCCTTTCCATGCTCCGTCATCCGAAAGCAGATCAGACTTAATTGCCCAAATCATCTCGTTTCCAGAGCTAATGGCTTCAATGGCCAAGAACCCTTTTGGCACTACGCAGCTGATAACGTCTCAATTAGGAAGCTGGCAGGTCTCTCGTAAAAGTGGAAGCTGAATATAAAACACGGCAATTAATGCAGACCTACGAGAGGCCAACACTGCAGAATGTCCTGCGAATAGGCTATTACGTGCTGTTGAGTAAGTGTGTGTCAGACTAATCAGTCTTCTCCAATGTCGGAATGCACAAGAAAAATATAACAAGTTGAAATTTTCATGTATGGTTTTTCTTGATAATTTAGTTTTTAAAAGGTGCGTGTTGCATTTATTTATACTGTTAAAAATGTTTTACTAATAGTTGTGTAATTTGTTTGTTTGATTTGATGAATTATTTCGCATTTTGTTACAATGGATCTGTATCACAGGAAAATATATTTACTTAACTATTACTATTTGAAAATATATTTACTTAACTTTATTACAGGAAAAAAAAGACAAGACTACAATAAAACTGCAATAAAACGAAAGACTGTAATAAAACGAATTAAGTACATTTCTATAAAAATAGTTAATTTATTAATATAAATAAGCAGATCAATAACAATATGGGCAGAATAATAGGCTATTGCTAACATGTGTAATTGCCATACAGAAGGGTTCAGGTTTGAATCCTCGGAAACATCAAGGGTCAGGTCACCATGTTTTTTCGCTTTCAGAAGCAAAAATGTCATGGTAGTGGAGAAAAAAGATTTCAGGTGATTTGGTGGAAGTTTTCTCAGAATTTTGACATACGAACACAAATTCGAGGAAGTTTTTAAATGTTCAGCAGGGGGAGGCAAGATACTACTATCATATCCCGTCGCAGGGTTGTGTATGGAAGGCATAGTGATCCTGATTCACCCATTCGATTTTAAACAGAATAATTAGTGTATTTTTTTTAATTTCTTAAATGAAAAAAACTCCACATTACGTAAGAGCTCTGTAAGACTACTTGTTCACCCAACTTCAAATTATTTGAAACAAAGCAAACTGAATGTTCTGAATTAATAATATCTTACAAAAACTATTTTTAAACATATTTGGATATTTTGCTTCTGCCATACTGCCGTAGACCTGAAGACATAGAACCAGAATTTTTAGAATTATTCACCAATTTTCCAAGGAAATCAATTGTTGTAATGCATTTATTATAGGGTAAACACATTCTTAAAAGCCTTGAAGTTTTTTTCAACTCAACTGTTTACGAATAATCTTGCGTCTTTTATACGTTACTGGTCAGTTATCCAATAAGCACACCTCACACAAACACATAAAAGAACCAACTGGGAAGTGTCCTATACCTGAATGTCGAAATTACAGCACAACCGCTGCTCCCAAACGAAAATTAAGAAGAAAATTCATTGGTCGAAAACCACTCGGAAGATCAGCAAGGAATTGCCAACAGCGACTGGCATGAGTAATCCCATTCTTTTAAATTTATATTGGTAATAATTAATAATTATGCCACCAGGTACAGGAAAACCCCAAGTACTTAAAACACAAGCCTTTTTTACTCTCGAGCGAGCTCCTTCCATCCCAACGGGTATCTTTTGAACAATGAACCACCCATTTAGCATGAGAAAACGCTGCAAAAATTAGTTAGCCGGGGTCCCGACAAAAGAGTCGGAAATAAATTGAAGAGACAATGACCATGCGCGGCAGTTTTGATTAGGTTTTCCAGCAAGACCTTATTCCTGGGTGAGCAGTTTGTTTTTTGCAGTTCCTGCAAAGATGTGTAAGCTAATTATATTCAGGAAAACTATTGGTTGGGTCGGAGGTAAATTAGAGAATGTTTTTTGGTGAATGAGATGAATTGGCCAGGAAGTGGACGAGGTAATTCTTTGTTGTGAGTGGGTGGAATTAAAAAAATATTCAAGCATGGTATTGTTTCTTGATGACTGAACTTGAATCTAATTTTTCAAAGCAGGAATTTGCAGACCCAAAACTTTTGTTGCTTTTCTTCTTATCATATATGCATCTTACTTAAGAAAATAATTGATAGCTTTTTTTTTAAAGATTTTTAAATTTTGATGAAAAATTAAAAGTGTATCTGTGTCAAAAGTTTAATAAAACGTAAACATTGAAATTGCAGAAAACATTTTTTTTTATGTTTTTTTATATCATTGCAGATTAAGAGATGTGATTTGTTTTTTGTCAATAACATAGAAATCATCATGATAACCTTTTTTTTAAATCTTGTCCTATTTTTTAAAAATTGGTATCAACAAAACAGATGGGTCTTTACTACGTAGTGCATTATAATGCGCAAGCCGATGTATATAAACACATATCTGTGAACAAACATATTTCAGCATGAATTTTAAAAGTAGATGAATAAACAACATTAGGTTATAAATTTTCTGCGCTTTGTTATTACAACAATCGTACTAAATATCAAAACAACTCTTAAATTAATGTAATAGCCAGATTTTTAAATATTTTTGTTTTTTGTATTCTATTGCATCATTTTTTTTTTTTCTGATTGTACATCACAGACGTTTTCTAAACAAGTAGATTCATTCCTTATTTTTTGATTGAAAGGGACTTAAAAGTAGTTAAAAGGTTTTTCTGAATAATAAATAATAAAAAAAAAATTAAATATTTTACAAATTTTATGACTAAAAAGAAATAGTTAATGAAATACTATTACAACAGAACATATTGTATATATCGAAGATGCTCATGTTTTCCCATAGTTTTTATTCACATAGCACATTTATCCATAGTAGTATATTATAGTAGTACTTACTGCACGAACAGTCAACTGACAAATAGTGATATGTGAATTTTCTTTGTAGTAACTATTACTGTTACACCACACCCCGTCACTGTGCATAGAGCTAAGTTGCAACTTTACAGTTTGGGAATATGTAGTGAGATGGCCAGATGAGCCTGACTAGGTTCCGTGACGCTATGCTATACAACCATAGGAGACCTACGACTTAAAGTGGATTCCGAACCACTACAAACATCCATAGCACCCCTCCGGATTTCGAGCGAAACCTGGGCCCTGAGGGTCAGAGCGCTCGGACACTCGGCTATTCAGGGCCTTTTGTGGCAACTGCAGACCTTTAGTTGTTATATGAGAATATTACCTCAAACTAATATTACGCCATCCAGCAATTGATGCCTACTTTCAAACAAGTTGCCACAATCGCCATCGAGTTTATTCCTTTCCGTAAATTCGTGTGTCAACAATGGATTAAAATCTTTCCCTTCTTGCATGCTAGATTGGTGCATAATCACTAGGCGATAAATGAAACTCTTATTTATATTTTTGAATTTATTTTATTATTAAAAATATCCAGAATCTACTATTTACGTCAAATTGAATTATGTTACAATAAATGAGATTTTCAATAATTTATTAATAGCAGCTTTTGCTTAAGGAAAACTCATATTAAACAAGAACTCTTGTTAAAAAAGAAAACATGTTGAAACTCTTCTGGTATGGTCATAATTAAAAAAAAATTCGTAATTCAGTAATTGCAGTGGATACCACTAATTAAAAAATAATATGGTAAAAAGCAAAATACCACTTTTATGTATGCATTATTTGATACATAACTGGTTTTTTTGTCCATAAATGAACAAAATAAATAAATAAAAAAACATTTCTTCTCATTCGTAAAGCAGAATAAAAATCTTTTTAAATTTCATTCAATAATAAGATTTTAAAATAAAAGAATAACAATTTTTTAAGGGCTTATTAAATCATTTCTTCATCATAAGATAGCACTATTATTTAAATGTAAATTTTAACACCTAAATTAATTCAGATATTTATAAATACAATTTTTGTATAATAGATGCATCTCCACAAATACCCATTCATTTTTTCTTCAAGTTTCATTTACACCATTTAAGGCATTGTATTCATTTTGAAAGAGAATTCAGAATTTCAACTCAATATAAGAAACAATTACTTCATATAAATTATTTTGAAAATATTTTAATTATTAATATTTGCACCAATATTTCTGTAATTAAATCCCTCGATGAATTTTATAAAAGTAACAAACACAATGTATGAAATTTCTGCTCAATTACTGTTTTATTAATAGTAATTATATCAGTCTATTAAAATTACATCGTAATTATCTTTTATTTAAACTAATTAAATTGTTTCATAATGAAATCTTTTAGTTTAGATATATTTAATTAAATGAATTCTATGCGTTGCTTTATAATATATAATATAATATGAAGAACTATTATGTGTGTGATTCTATATTAGCAATAACATTTAAGTCAATAAGACAAACATCCTTATATATTCTTTATAACTATCCAAATCTTTTATTTGTTCAACACAATAAAATCATATTCATGTTTAGATTATTTAGATACTTAATATCTATCTACGGTTGCTTAATATCTGACATAAAAAATTATCATTCTATTGATATTTTATTCACAACATGATTTGTTTCAACAGGATTTACATTATTATCTTTCTGTACTTAAGCCATTTTAGCTTCTTTACCTCCTTAACATGATTTTAATAGAAAAATTTATTTCATTATCTTCTTCGTAAAACGCCACATTAACTCTTTTAGTTTTTCCAATCATTAAGGTAAATTTATTTTTGATGTATACAAATACATAATTTCTATGTATTGTTAAAATATAGTATTAAATATTATACTCTCGATTTATTCTTTAAATATTAACAACATTTCTACCATTTATATCAAACAACTGCAGCTTCTTCGCCAATTCTTTACAAATGTATATGTGTTGCCACACAATTTGTATTTTCTTTAACCCATTCAGGTTTTTAACTACTTTTCCACATTAAGGCCATCTCCACTTTAGGTATGCTGTACATAATGTATATGTGTGGCTTAATATATAGACATTATGTATAACATACCCAAAATGAAGAACTTGGCTTGAGGAATTTCTGCTCAATTGATATATTTCATCCACAATATGATTTCATTCAAAAGATCTGCAGCATAATCTCATTTAACTTCATTATCTTTTTCAAATCTTTCCTCAGCAAAAACCTAATTCATATATTTTGCAGTCAAAAAGATTTACATTTCTTACATCACTTCAATTCATTTACGTCTTCCATAAATTACGATCATTTTCAATTTTGGGTGTATCTGGATACATAATTTAATTAATGCGTAACATATGGTAAAAAAAATCATACGCAAAATATATTAAAACAATAAATGTCCATCATTATTTCCCTATACTTAAACCTCTTTAGCCTAATTATTTTTGTTCTCCCATCAACGGTGGTGATTTTCCTTTTCGCTAACCTTTAACCTCTTTGCATTGCTGCAAACAATATTTTCTCTTCAATCTTCTTCCCCCGATAAACAACAGCAAATCCCAGTAGCATCTGACGACCCTATACTTCTGTGCAACACCCAAGAAACCTATCATAATCTCATCTCCTCAAAATATCACAATAAAAAAGAAAAGAAATAATAATGAAAAATATGAAAAAAACTACGAATATCTCCACCAAATTCATCTTTGTCAGAATATTTCTTTTTTCTGATATTTTGAACTATATTTTTTTTCCCTTTTCTTTTTCCCTCTCTGTGATCTTTTTTTTTTCCCTCTATCCCGGGAGCGTTATTTTTCTTATGAATGGCAGAAAGAGTAACTTTTCCTTCATCCATTGGCGGTATGGTTTTCCAGACTGAATATGATGAGAGGGTGGGGGAGTTAGATTAACCCCACCCCTCTTTCATCTTCGGTGGAAAAAGACCGCCAGATGCTGCTGCTAATGCGTGTTAATGACAGCGACACAAAAAAATCTGAAATTTCCACCCTCCTCAATTCCCTACTTATCCCCCCACCCCGGAATGAGTGAATGGAGAAGGGATTTTTGTGGGATAATAGAGTCAAAAAGAAGTTACTCTAATAACCGAAAATTAGCCTTTTTTTTTAGTAGCATTGGAGGTGCCTTCAACTAATCTCTTTGATGAAGGTATGGTTAAAAAAAATGTCTTTAGCAGTTTTTCATATGAAGCTCTTCTTTTATCAAAAACCCTGGGGCTCATACAAGGTATCCTTGCTGTGATTGTAATGAATTTTTAACATTTCATGAAAGTGAATTAATTTTAACAATAAAAAATTATTTCTAGATAGCAATAATTTGATTTTTATAACTGATTAGCCATTTTTTTTTTAATTTGGTCTAATTTGAACATTTATTTTTAATTTCATAAAGACTGTTTGTATTATTAAAAATATTCCAATTATAAAAAAATATTTTACTCTATTTAGTTCCATTATGAAATTTTTTTATTTTTAAACGCTTTTCGTAGAAAATAATTTAATAATTAAGAAATACACAAGTATTTCGACTATCTCTAATATTTCCCCGACTATCTGTTATATTTCACCGACTATCTTTGAATATTTCACCGTATTGTTATGTAACACCAAATTTTGATTTCCTGGCTGTGAATAAAAAATTATTTTAGTTTGATCATGATTTAATTCAAATTTCCATTAAATTAGCACTTTTAATTCATTAACATAATATATTTAAAAGACAATTTTGTAATTACATATTAATTTCATATGTCAAATTGAGTCTAACTATAAGTTCATTAAATATAATAATATCAAATATTCTTTAGTTTCATGAAAGATCAATTCTTCCTTAATTTAAAAATAGTTCCATGTAAACTAAATTAAAAAAAGATTCCAGTACACTTAAATACAGGGATAAAAAACTTTTACTTCTTAAAATATATATATATTTTTTTTGGAGTTCAGATTGCAACAAAGCGGAATAGGCTTCAAAAAGTCCGATACTGTAACAAATATTTAATAGGTTTTCCATCCAAACAATTGAAAAGTCGAAACTTTTTACAAGAGGTGCTCTCTCTCTCACAGAAAGAAAAAAAAAAGAAAGGAAAATATACTGTACAACTTAAGTCTGTTTCGTTTTACTCTTTCCAGGAATCCTTCTTGTAGCGTAAGATCAATTTATTGGCAAGAATCAGAATTGGAAAGAAAAAAAACTAGAGTGGAATTTTCCAGAGGAAAATTTCCCATTTCCAGACACTCCACTGGGGAATACTGGACAGTGGTCTAACCAACCAGAAAATTGAAAAAAGAAGCATAATGTTTTGTTGCCGAACTTCTCATTGATAATACTATTACAATAAACGTGGTGCCAGAGAACTCTCTTCGACTGTTTGCAGAAACTAAACATTTTTTAAATTTCATTTCTACAGCAAAAGAAATAAAATAAAGAAGCACATTTTGTGGAAAATTATAATAATTATATAATAAATGTACAAAAATAAAAGTGATCTAAAAACAATTTGATTTCATAAAGAGGACTTTTTACAAAAACCGTAATAATTTACTTCTGGGTAATTCTTTTATTAATTTTTGCAATTAGGCATAAAACATAACATTTGATATATCAAGTCAAATATATTGATAGTTGCATTCTGGTGAGTTTTTTAATTTTCATCTATGTATATGTTGTTTAATTTATATATTGAAGGATTGGTTTGATTTTTATTTCGATCTCCATTTAGCTCTATATGGATATTAAATCTCAATCATAAAAGAATCTATAAACAAAAAATAATTCAATTTTTTTTACTCATCACATTTTTTGTTCACAATTTTTTTAATTCTAAAGAGATACCATGGCAGCCAGTCTAAATGAATCTTCTCTGTGTGTAAATTTTTAATGGTGACTTATAAAATATATTGCATGTTAAAAACACTTAAATAATTAGCAATCAATCCCAGTTTCTTATTCTTATAGAGACAAACTATAATAATGGTAATTATATCCTCCCAGCATAAGAAGAGAAATCTAAACTATCCTTTATATCAGTTTCGGGAAAGCCTTCAAAAGCACAACATTGAAAATCACGAAATTTCGCTTTTTGAAATTATACTTGAAAACATATGGTATATATATATTTGATATTTAAAGAATGGCAAAGCAAAATTCATAATTTAGAAAAGTCAAGTCATATTTGAAAAAAAAAATTAACGCAATTAAAAAGTGTTCACATTAAGCTCTGTAAACAGGTGAGAAATGAGTAACATGTGTGACAAGTTTAAATACTTATTCAGCATGTAGTTCAATAACCTGGAAGAAATGTTCTATATTTACTTCTCAGATTAGAGATTCAGTTAATTGAATATCTTTCAAAACATTATACCGTCGAAACACAAGCTTTTTGGTTTGTCGTTCTACGCTGTTTTTGTGTAACAGGTAACAGTATATATATATATATATATATATATATATATATCATTTGTTGACTTTTAAAATTCATGCATTAAGTTTATTGATTACAAATATGTTTTGATCCAAATAGCCTTTTTTTTTTATCAAGAACAATGTCTATATTTTTGCATAGTTTTAAAATGCAACATGGATTGGCACTAAATATCATTACGATAACAAAAAAGGGAATAAAAATATTACGGTAATAAAAACACTGCGAATTCGCTTCCAGGCTGATATGCTATTACCAGAAGTGTTATGTTATCATTTAATCTGCAATAGATTTATGAACAGAACACTTGCGCAAGTGCGCTCCTTCTGCTGCTGGATTGTGATAATTCATCCCAAAGTTGTATTTAGGTCTCAAAGAGTCTTTTTTCTTATTTAAAGGAGTATATCTTGGCTTTCCAAAACATGTTCCACTATAAAATTGCGCCTAACAAAATAGTTGTGGTCATTGCCAGATAAAGAATTGATTTCATGCCAAGAGCCTCTTTGGATCTATATGTATTCGTAAGCATTTTATAAAAACAAGAAACATTAGACTAATGACTCTTGAATTTTATTACTACAAAATTTGAAGCAATGTTAAATTTTACGTGTGAAATTCACACACACGCATACTTATATGTGTGTGTGTGTGTGTGTGTGTGTGTGTGTGCGTGTGTGTGTGTGTGTGTGTGTGTGTGTGTGTGTGTGTGTAAAGTATCCACAATTTATAAATTAAAACATGCACGTAATAGATATTGCTACAGTTTTTCAAGTTTTTATAAAGTGGTAGTATACTATATTGAGTTATCAAGAAGAATTTGAGCATGATCTATCACACATTGTGTTAACAGCAGCCATTTTGTAATCGAACATTTAGAAGGCTCTGCGTTTTTCACAATAGAAAAATCAGTTAAACAAAATGTCATGTGCTGAATCGCTATAAATGTTGCAGAAGTTGATGAATTGAGGAATTTCGGAAAAAAAAAAAAAACAGCAAGTATACTTATGAATTTAAAAAAAAAACACTAAAAGCATAACTCATAAATATAAAACATTCAAAGAAGGCAGAGATGTGTTAATTTTCCTCTTGTTCTGATCACCCTTCATTTACTATGACAGACGCAAATATCGACAAAATCAAAACGTGGGTGGTCCAAAATCGTCATATGAGTCTTAGACAATTTTGCTCAAGAGGTGAAAGCATGTTTCAATTCCTTTCATAGCATTAGGGTATATATTTTGGGCATGGAATGCATCAGCACACGACTGCTGCTGAAAGAGCTGAATTTTGTATGAAAAGGCCTTAATGTTTTCCAAAACACTGCATCGAAATTAAGTCGCTGAACACATGATAATCTTAACTTGTTTGGATTCCACCTACATGAAACGAAACGAATGTCATCGACTAAGTACCGTATTCATCTTAAAAGTTAGCATATGATTTTTTTCTTCTTTTCTAAGTTAAAACTACGACATCTAAGAAGGCGTTTTGACCTGATAGAGGCCATAAAAATCTTCGCTGACGAAACTAAAGGTCATATCTCAATCGGTGTATGAAAAATGTGTGAAAGATTAGGTAAAGCGCTGTAATAGTTGTATTGTACTCCTGTGATGGCGACAAAATAAATTTTGAATAATAAATTGAATCAAAAATAATAAATTGATCTTTTATGTGTTTCATTTAACAATTCTGGGTAGTCTAGTATTTTCAAGACCATGCATTCGTATATTTCCTCAGTTAACAATTATTAAATATACCAAGATTTGCACAATGTTTTGAAAATACTGCACAGAAGTGAGGTACCTTGTATGGATACTTTAATGCTACTGTGTCCAAAAAGTAAGACCAATTTTCAATTTAAATTTCCTAGTTATATGGTGTTTAAATTTTTTTTTTTTTTTTGGCACTGTCCTTGACATCTGTGGGAAATTTTATGTCAAAATATTTGTTAGTGTTTGAGTTACGCTTGGGATTCGTGAGACGCTAAAATTGATTCCGGCGATTTTTTGAAATGTCTGAATTAATTGAGCAAGAATTTGCGTTAAATTTTATTTACGGAAACGTATAGAAATTTGCAGAAGGCATTCGGTGAGCATTCCTATATCGGAAAGAAATGTTTAGAAGTGGTATAAACAGTTCAAAGAAGGCAGAGAAAGCGTTGAAGACGAAGAGCCCTCTGGTCGAGCACCAACTTCAACCGACGAAGCTCACGTCCAAAAAATGTAAAGTGTGGTGCTTGTAAACCATCGATTAACAATTAGAGACCTTGCTGATGATGTTGGAATTTCAAAATTCCATTTTAAAAGATGTTTTGGGCCTCAAAACGTCAAATCTTGATTGGTACCGAAAACACCGAATGCGCCAGCTCACGCTTCATTGATTCTTTGGGACTTTTTCGCCAAAAATTGAACCCATATCGTTCCGCAACCACCGTATTCACCAGATTTAGCATCGTGCTACTTCTGGCTATGCCTTAAACTCAAAAGACCACTCTGGGGACACCGTTTTGAGTCGATTGATGAAATATTTCAAAATCGTCGGAATCAGTTTTAGCATTTCACAAACCCCAAGCAGTAATGCATATTTTGATGTAAAATTTCACACAGATGTCAAGGACAGTGCCAACAACCTAAAAAAAAAAAAAATAGAAATAACGCATGCCTAGGAAATTTAAATTGAATATTTACTTTTTGGACACAGTAGTAATACGTGATTTCCATGTGGAAAGCTTTATAAGTACATTTTACGTAAAAATTATAATTGCCAATTTTCTGAAAGATTTTCAGAGATTTGCACAAGACAAGGAACGTGAATTAACTTTTACTTCATAAGACAAGTAAAGATTAATCAAAGGAAATTTTTTTTTTCATAGTTCTCTATTTTTATTTTAAAGTAGAAAATTAGCTCCTCCGTAAAGTATGTGTCCTCCTGGATACATGAAGTCTGTCTGCGCAAGATGCTTATCTTATGAAATTTATTGCAAATTCATGTTCCCCTTTTTAAAAATTAGACTAAAAAAATTAGATGCGCTTTTGTTAATATTGCTTTAATTTCTCAAGTGATTTATGAATAAACACATATGCAAAGAAAACATTTTAAAGCATATATATCAAAATAATAATAATAATTTTAAATAAACATTATTAATTAATCACCATTGCATTTGGGTACTACAAAAATTCAACGAAATACATAAAAATTTACAGAAATGTATATCCCGCATCAAATTCTTTATTTTCCATTTTGTTTTTATGACAATATTTATTTTAATATCGTATATAAAGAAATAAAGTATATGTTTGATAGATAATTTAAAATTTTTTTTTGCATAACTTACTGTAATTATAATAAGCATATACGTATTGTATCTAGGTTGTATTCAAATAATTTATCAACGGAAAATTTTAAACACAGAATTAACAAAAGAATCTCTCCATTTAAAAAGTTATCAAAAGCAAAAAATTATTTCTCCATTAGAGGTTCTCTGAAACTTTCTGGTAGATTTATTCCAAAAGTATTCTGATTTTACATGACATTTCATTCCATCGAATGAAAAATAGAATCCTATAGCTCAGAAACCGATATTAAATTTTTTACTAAAAATAAAATAGAGATAGTTCTAACCAAAAAAAAAGTGCCGTAACTGTAACTGAATGCTTTTAAGGGCCAGATTCAAAATGTCAGATAATACACTGACTACCAACGAAAACAGCTATTTCCAAATGCATAAACAAAAATAAACGACATTCCAAAATCAAAATTCAGTAACTATCACCTTAACCTTCTACTACAGTGAGAAAACTCTCACGTTTCTGCTTCCGGAAAATCAGCCCATCCTCTGTTTTCGAACGAAAGAATTTTTTTTCTCTACTTTTGACTACATTTCCATTTGCATCTCTTCTTCACCGACAATATCTTCAACTCCTGTCTCGATACTTCTGTTGAAAGCATCAATTGGAAGACGAAACATCCATGAAAAGAAAAACAATTTTTCTTTCTTTTTTTGAAAAACATTACGTATAAACAACTCCACGACATACCTGAGGAGAAAATGAAATAGAGGTGCGAAACATTCAAATTTAGAACATCACTTTCTTTTTTTTTTTATGATCTGTTCTGAAGATGTTCATGATGTTCTTTTCGTATTTTTTTTATACCCTCCCTGCACATCTCATTCCCTCTTTTACTGTTACAAATAGTAACATTTCAATTGCAGGGAGTAGAATTTGATTCCCTTGAGCTTCGAGAAGAGAAATATGAATGCGAAAATTCGAAAATTAAAATATTTTGTTGATCTCATACCTAACCCCCTTCCTATGCTTTTGTAGAATATTTCACTTTATATAAAAGTCAAATATGTCTACAATCTATAAAATATATGTATGCATACATGCATGAGGTTTATAGATGAATTATCAACAACATTACAAAAAAAGAACTATAAGAAATGGTATTTTTACTATTTTCAAAATGACTAGTTAAGGTTTGTTATTTAAATATTCATAATCCTCTAAGTCCCTGTGGAACGTTTGCGGAAATTGTATATTTTAGTTGAATTATAGCCATATATCTTAAAACGTCAAACGCATACGTAATTAGCGTGACTCTAGTTAATAATAAGCTGTGAGGATATTCTGAAAAAAAGCTCTGAAATAAAGTTGTTTTTCAGTTTAATTTAGTTTAATAAGAAATTGTTCTTTTTCTTATATATGTTCTTAAATTACGCCGATCAACAGCAATTTTGTTAATTGATAACTGTGCTACATTAAAGCGGATTATAAACACAGAAAGTGCTCCCGATAAACAACAGCAGATCTCAGGCGCATCTGACGACCCTATATTTCTGTACAACACCCGAGAAACCTATCATAATCTCATATCCTCACAATATCACATTAAAAGAAAAGAAATTGTAATAAAAAAAAACTACGAATATCTCCATCAATTTGAATATTTCACCGTACAAACATTCACTGAAAATAACTTCATAATTAAAAAAAGCACTATATCTTTGGTCATTATCTAAGATGATTCCTTTTCAAAAAACAAAAGGCTTTGAATATTTTACCGTACTGTTAAAGCATGGGAGGAATTTCTGTTCAATAGATATTTCATCCCACAATCTGATTTCATTCAAAACTATTTGCAGTATAATCTAATTTAACTTAATTATCTTTTAAAAACTTTCCTCAACAAAATCCTAATTCCCTCTTCATTCCTTACTACAGGTTCAACAAGGTTTACATCATTTCTTACACCTTTACTTCTCCCACAAATTAAGGTCATTTTAAACCTTGGTGTATCTGGATGCATAATCTTTAATTAATGCCTAACATATGGTAAAAAGAATTCTACGCAATTGTTATTTTATCCACAAAATATTTCAGGAAATAAAATTCCATCATTATTTTCCTCTACTTAAACCTCTTTAGCTTCATTATTTTTTTTTTATCCCATCAACGACAGCGGTTTTTCACTCTTCGATAGGTTTAACTCTCTGCATTGCTGAAAACAATATTTTCTCCTCAATCTTCTTTCTCCCACCCCACCCCAAACCACCCCGATAAACAACAGCAAATCCCAGTAGCCTCTGATGACCCTACACTTCTGTACAACACCCAAGAAACCTATCATAATCTCATCTCCTCAAAATATCACAATAAAAGGAAAGAAATAATAAAAAAAAAAAAACTACGAATATCTCCACCAAATTCATCTTTGTCAGAATATTTCTTTTTTTGATATTTTGAATGGTTTTTTCCCCTTTTCTTTTCCCTCTCGTGTTTTTCCCTATCCCGGGAGAGTTATTTTCTTATGAGTGAGAGAAAGAGTAACTTTTCCTTCATCCATTGGCGGTATGGTTTTCCAGACTGAATATGATGAGGGGGGGTGAGATTAACACCACCCTTCTTTCATCTTCTGTGGAAGAAGACTGCCAGAGAAGCTGCTAATGCGTGTTAATGACAGCGACACAAAAAATCGGAAATTTCCACCCTCCTCAACTCCCTACTTATCCCCCTCCCCCAGGATTGGTGAATGGAGAAGGGATTTTTTGGGGGTAATAGAGTCAAAAAGAAGTTACTCTAATAACCGAAAATTAGCTTTTTTTTATTAGTAGCATTGGAGGAGGCTTCATCTTGCTCTTTGATGAATGTATGGTTTTTTGGTTTAAAAAATATCTTAAGCAGTTTTTTTATATAAGCTCTTCTTTCATAAAAATCCTAGGGTTCCTACAAGCAAGGTATCATTGCTGTGATTTTAATGATTTTTTAACATTCCTTAAAAGTGAATTAATTTTAACAATAAAATATATTTCTAGATATCATTAATTTGATTTTTTAACATATTAGCCATTTTTTTAATTTGGTTAATTTTAACAGTAATTTTTAATAATTTGTATCTTCATAACAACATTTTTCATTATTGAAAATTTTCCAATTGTAAAAACTTCTATTTTAATCTCTATTTAAGATTATGAAAATCATTTATTTTAAAAGCCATTTTGTAGCAAATAATTTAATTATAAACTAGAGAGCACTATATCTTTCAACAATCTTTAAAACGATCTCTTTCCTAAAAACATTGGGTACTAGTAGGCATGGATGTTGGTTATTGGTTCGAATCCATGTAAAACTGTATGTCTCGGTCTAATTATCCTAAAGTGTGCACAAAATGACCGTAGAGCGACAAACTAAACCATCTGTTGTGTAACAATCAAACTAACCTGTTACAAACGAACAACAAATTCAGATTTTCTGGCTGGAGAGTAAAAATTTATATATTAATTTGATCATGGTTTTATTCATATTTCCATTATATTTGCTCTTTTAGTTTTTTAACAACATAACTTATTTAAAAGACAATTTTGTAATTGCATATAGATTTGATTAACTATGAGTTCATTAAAAATAATAGAGTCTAATGTTCATTTTCATGAAAGTACACTTTTTAGCGATTTAAAAAAAAAAGTCTCCTGACAATTAAATTTAAAAAAGATATCCAAGTGCACTTAAATGCATCGATAAAAACAAATTTACTTCTTTATATATATATATATATATATATATATATTGTAGATCAGATTGCAACAAAGGAATAGGCTTCAGAAAAGTCCGATACTGTAACAAATATTTAATAGGTTTTCTATCCGAACAATTGAAGAGTCGAAACTTTTCACAAGAGGGGCACTCTCTCTCTCTTCAAAAAAAAAAGAAAAAAGCGAAATGAAAATATATTGTACAACTTAAGTCTGTGTCGTTTTACTCTTTCTAGGAATCCTTTTTGTAGCGAAAGATCAATTTATTGGCAAGAATCAGAATTGAAAGAAAAAAAAAGCTACAGTAGAATTTTGCGGCCGGAAAATTTCCCATTTCCAGACACTCCGCTTGGGAATATTGACAGTGGTCTAACCAACCAGAAAGTTGGAAAAAAGAAGCATAATGTTTTTTTGCTGAACTTCTCATTGATAATACTATTACAATAAACCTGGTGCCAGAGAACTCTTCTCAACTGTTTCCAGAAACTAAAAATTTTATAAATTTCATTTCTACAGCAAAAGAAATAAAATAATAAAAAAACATTTTGATGAAAAGATAATAATTAGTTTTATTAAATGTAAAAAAATACTTAAAAGCAATTTCATTTCATAAAAGATGACTTTTTAAAAGAATAGTAATAAAGTACTTCTGTTAAATATTGTACTGGCAATTGCATATAAATAAAACAATATTTGATAAGTCTTACAAATAAGATATTGATAGTTGAATCCTGATTATAATTTTTTTTAAATTTCATCTATGCATATTTCTTAATTCATATATTGAAAGATTTGTTTGAAATCTGTCTTATATTTGCATTTAGCTTTATACGGATATTGAGTAAATCATAATCTATAAAAAACAAGTAATTTAATTTTTTACTATCACATATTTTGCTCACCACACTAAATACTTTTTAATTCCAAAACAGATGCCATGACAGCAAGATTAAATGAATCTCCCAAAACATGCTCCTCTTTCCAACATGTTTCACTTTTCCACTTGCCAAAACATGTCCCACTTTAAAATTGTGTCTAACAAAGCAGCTGTAGTCATTGCCAAATAAAGAATATAAACGGCACCAGCCTGTTTAAATCAATATGTATTCGTAAACAAATATTGTCTAAAAACAAGACAAGTTAAACTTACGATTTTTTGAATTTTATTTCTCAAAAATTGAAACAACGTTAATTATTACGTATGAAATTCATCAGTTACTTTTTTTAAAATATATTCGCATTATATATATGTGTGTAAAAATCATCCAGAATTTATAATTTAAACATGCACGTAAAAGATATCACTACAATTGTTTTTGTAAAAGGATATATTGTATATAGTTATTAAGAAAGAATTTGAGCGCTGTCTCCACTCATTGTGTTAACAATAGCTATTTTTGTAATTGACTTTTAGAGTTCTCTTCAATTTTGCAATGGAAAAAAAAAAAAAACCGAAATTTCATGTGCCGAGTCGCTACAAATGTAGCACAAGACTTACGATGAATTGTGGCATGCATGTGCAACAACACAAGCACATGCATAAAAAATAACAAATGTATAAACTATAAATATAAAACATCAGTGATGGGAGAGAAGTGTTTGTTGGTCTACCTTCGCTCTGGTGAACCTTCGACCTCTATGACCGACACAAATATTGATGATGGTACAAAATTGTCATGAGTCTCTGACATTGGCTTCAGTGGTAAACGTATGTTTTAATTCCGTGCATAACATTATGATAAATATTTTTGGCATAAAAACGCATCACTACACCTAAAGAGTTCGTTTTACTCAAAATAATAGTATCGAAATTAAGTAGCTGAAGACATGATTTTCCCAGCTTTTTGGATTCCACCTGCATGAAACGCGACGAATGTCATCGACCAAAGTACCATATTCATCTTATACGCTAACACATCATTTTTTTTATGTTTTCAAAGTTAAAATTATGACATTGAGGAAGGAGTTTTGACTTGATTGAGGGCAAAAAGGAATTCACTGAAGAAACCAAAAGTCATACCTCAACCACGCTATGAAAATGTATGATAGATTGGATCAAGTGTTGTTCATAGTTATATCGTACTCTCGATGGGACGCACTGTGAAGGCGACAAATTAAATTTTGAATAATAAATTAAGTTTTGTGTGTTTTATTTAACAATTCAGAGTAGTTTAGTCTACATAAGACCCACATTCGCATATTTCCACAATTAACAATTATTAAAAATACTAAGATTTGTACAACGTTTGGAAAATACTGTAGTGAGATTTGTACATTGTATGAATTCTTTAATAATTTTTGTGTATTTTTACATAGAAAGCCTGATCATATTACATTTTACTTACAAGTTATAGTTGGTAATTTTTCTGAAAGATTTTCAGGGCTTTTCACAAGATTATGCCAAGGAATGTGATTCAGCTTTACTTCATAAAAGTAAAGTAAATAAGGAAAAAATTTTTCTGGTACAAGATCTCTATCTACGTTAGAATTTTATATGTATGAAATTTATTGCAAAATCATGTTCCTTTTTTAAATTATATTAAAAAAATTAGATGCGATTATTGCTGATATTACTTCAGTTTACGCAAATGATTTATAAATAAATACATATGCAAAAAGAAAAGCTGATTTTTCTGATATTTTAAAGCATAAATATCAGAAAAATAATTATTATACATTTGATTAATCATCATTGTAATTGGATACTATAAAAAATCAATGAAATACATATACATTTACACAATTAATGTATATCATGCATCCAATTCTTTATTTGCTTTTTTTTATTTTTAATATATAAAGGAATATAGTATATGCATGATAGATAATTTTAAAAAAAAATTATACATAATTTACAATAATTATAATAAGCATATGCGTATTGTATCCAAGTTGTATTCAAAAAAATTATTAACACAAAGTTTTTAAACACAAAATTAGCAAAAGAATCTGCCATTTAAAAAGTTAGCAAAAGTGAAATTTTACTTATTCAATAGATAACAATACTGAATAAACACTTATGCAAAAAAACAAAACAATTAAGACATAAATATCAGAAAAAAAATATATATATACATTTGATTAACCACCATTGCATTTGAGTACTACAAAAACTCAACGAAATGCATAAATATTTATACAATTAATGTACATCTTGCATCAAATTCTCTATTTGCCATTTTATTTTAATGTAATATTTATTTTTAATCTACAAAAAAAAAAAAGTATATGCTTGATAGAATTTTTTTTTAAAAAAATTGTGCGTAATTTACTGTATTTATAATAAGTATATGCACATTGTGAATAAGATTCAAAAAAATCATCAACAGAAAATTTTAAACGCAAAAATTAACAAAACAATCTTCCATTTTAAAAGTTATCAAAAGCAAAATTCATTTATTCAATAGATGTTCTCTGAAACTTTCCGGTAGATTTATTCCAAAAGTATTCCAATTTTACATAACATTTCATTCCATCGAATGAAAAAATAGAATCCTACAGCTCAAAAATCGATATTAAATTGTTACTAAAATAAAATAGAGATAGTTCCAACCAAAAAAAAAAATGTAACTGAAACTGTTGAGGGTCAGATTCAAAATGTCAGATAATACACTGACTACCAACGAAAACAGCTGTTTCCAAATGCATAAACAAAAATAAACGACATTCCAAAATCAAAGTTCCAGTAACTATCACCTTAACCTTCTACTACAGTGAGAAAACTCTCACGTTTCTGCTTCCGAAAATCAGCCCATCCTCTGTTTTGGAACGAAAGAATTTGTTTCTCTCTACTTTTGCATCTCTTCTTCACCGACACTATCTTCAAATCCTGTCTCGATACTTATGCTGAAAGTATCAATTGGAAGACGAAACATCCATGAAAAGAAAAAGAATTTGTTTTTTTTCTCGCTTTTTTTTTTTTGAAAAAAATTACATATGTAAACAACTCCACGATATACCCAAGGAGAAAATGAAATAGAGCAGCGAAACATTCAAATTTAGAACATCTCCCTTTCTTTTGTTTTTTTCTGAAGATGAATCATGATCTTTTTTTTTTACTTTTTTTTTCACCCTTCCTGCACATCTTATTCCCTCTTTTATTTTTACAAATAGTAGCATTTCAATTGCAGGAGTAGAATTTGATTCCCTTGAAATTTGGAAAAGAGAAATATGAATGCGAAAATTTGAAAATAAAAATATTTTGTTGATCTCTCCTACTAACGCTTCATATGCTTCTGTAGAATATTTCACTTTATATATAAAGTCAAATATATATATATATATAAAATAAATATATGCAGGCATGCATGATGCTTATAAATGAATTATCAACAATATTACAATAAAGAACTATAAAAATGCTATTTTTATCATTTTCGAAATGCCTAGTTAAGGTTTTACTATTTAAATATTCATAATCCTCTAAGTCCCTGAGGAACATTTACAGAAATGGTGTACTGTAGTTCAATTACAGCCATATATCTTAAGAGATATATATATATATGTTGTTTTTCTTTATCCCCTTAGCTGGCCAAGCCCACGAGACCATGCGTACTCATGATTGAAGGGGAAAGAAGCTGCTTCTGTTGCGATGGAGCACCCGTAGGTAGAAGTGTGACTTTGGCTCCGTGACGCTCTTACAGTCATAGGAGACCGAGACCTACGGCTTAAAAGTGGATTCCGAACCACTACAAACATCCATGGCATCGCCGGGATTCGAACCCGAAACCTGTGGCACCGAGCGCCAGAGCGCTAGAACACTCGGCGGCCATTCAAGTCCCAAATTTGTGATTGCCAACGGCATGCAGTGTTCCCAGGTGGTCACCCACCCAAGTACTGACCAACCGCGCCCAATGATGCTTTGACTTCGGTGATCTAACGAGAACAGGTATATTTCAGCTTGGTATGGCCGTTGGCATATATATATATATATATGTCACAGGTATCAAAGTGTCTTATTTCATGTTACAATCATTTACTTGTCGTTTTATTAAAGAAAGTGGTTGCCAACAAAAGATGTATAATAATATAGATTCCAATAAAGATAACAAAATGTATACCACAACTTACAAAAC